>JAIPRK010001616.1:0-52552 GCA_025469195.1 Chaitophorus viminalis
TAGTTAACATTATTATGTGTTTAAAAGTCAATAAGTATGTAGTATGTAAAGTATGTTTGTAATTTTAGTTCCATTTATTAGAAAACAATTGAAGGGAATGATATATTTTCAGTCTTGGTCTATGATTCGTCGTAATTTTAATATTTTCCCCGGGCGTAAAAAATCTAAGATCCGCCTCTGGTCATATGAACAAAATAAATGTACTAAGAGACGGCGGTATAAGATTTCGGAACACCTGTAGGCCGTAAAGGGCCGTTAAGAATAAAAAATGTGACAAACGATTGTATTGTGTCATAAAGGAAATATAAACTTAACTTAGTAACAACGAACAAACCTACATTACCTAATGTACCTATTAAAGACGATCATCGAAACCGTGGTGCACAGACACAGTAGTATGTTAATGTTATAAATAGAACGGCGTTTTTATTTAATATTATTAATTAATAATTATCATGAATTAAAAATAAATTCAATTATTTAAATATAAAATATTTTAAATGACATGGTAAAAGTGGTAAAACCCTCCACCGGGTCGCTGTGGAGGTAGCTGTATACCTCGCCTCTCTTATGCGCACCGCACACCTATATGCCATATTTTATGTTATTTCAAGTACAATTTACTACTACAATGTCTAATATATAATTATAACATACCTAATGTTAACATATTTGTTACTTTCTTTTGATTTATTTCAGTTTAGAATCCTTAAAGTTTACCATGTCCATAATCATTGTGGACATTTTTTAAATTTTATTACTTTAATTCTGTATATATATATATATATTCTAAATTCAATAAAAAGAAACTCATTCGTAATCTAGTTGGTGAGTGATTAAAAATTAAAATTAATCAAATGTCGATTTAACAATTGATTGTCATCTGATGAATACACAGATATATATATATATATATATATATATAATAAACTATTATGTTATATTGTTTATTATATATATCTGTGGATAAATAGAAGTTTTTAGTAAACAAACTCAACAAAGAATTCCAAAACCAACTAACTGAAATAACTAGACGTGAAATGTAAATATTATGCTTTGAAATTTTCCCTCGAAAAATACTCATATTACTTTGAGAACCAATTTCCGATAACAACATCTTCACTATCGACAAGTTCAGCTGTGCGGGTACTATCCGGTTTGATAAGTGATAACAACACTGAATATTGAAACATCTAGTCCTAGTACAATATTACTACATGCTTCTTCGATTCATTCGTAATTTATGAGAAAAAAAAAATATATCAGTGAATATAAACACGGATATATTAACCAAATCTGTACTGGTAAGCTCATCAAATAAAATGTTATTAAATTGTTTGGCAAGACAAATTCGCGCTCTCCCATCTACATTCACAGCATCATGTCGGATGTCAACAATGTCATTTGAAAATACCGAACCTAGTAAGCATTTTCGTTCTCAAATCCACAACATCTTATATTCTTTTTAACATAAATACATACTTGACACTTGTGTAATTATTAATTACAATTTCTGATTTCAGCTGATATCGAAGAACCCCCATTGATATATGGTGGATACACAAATTTACGTCAAGCATGGGTATCAAATTTGAATACCACTAACGATAATTCATCTGCAATCATTGATTTACATCCTCAAGTATTTGGATCAAGACCGAGAATTGATATAATACATGAAAATATTGTTTGGCAAAGAAAATACAGATATGTTGTAAGTGTCTTTTCTTTATTTTTACCAATTATTTTTTTTCATTCTAAATTAATTAACTTTGATTTATCGTCATAGAGTTATGCAAATACTAAGGTTACTGCTGAGGTCTGTATGAGTGGAAGAAAACCTTGGCCCCAGAAAGGACAAGGACGTGCGCGGCATGGTACTAGACGTTCTCCATTATTCAAGGGTGGATCTGTTATACATGGGCCTCGGTCACATAAAACTCATTTTTATATGCTTCCATTCTATAAAAGAGTTTATGGACTCACATCAACATTATCCGTCAAGCTAATTCAGGTATGAAAAATAATAAACTTATGATTGAAGAGAACATTAATTGGTACAAGATATATTTCTATTAGGATGATTTGCACGTAGTAAAAGACTTGGATTTACCTACAGAGGATCCAGACTACATTAAAGATATGGTCGAATCAAGGTTATGGGGACCTTCAGTGCTATTCATTGATGAGTAATTATGATAATTAATTAATTAATGATGAATTTGATTTTGTATGATTTGAAGAGTTATAAATTTATAATGAATTCTTATGCTTATATATATATATATTTTTTTTTTTTTTTTGTAGTACTGATACCATGCCTAGAAACATCAGTTTAGCGTTAAATCAAATCAAACACATGAATCTGATGCCTGTTTATGGTATGGTTTTGTAAATAATAACCCAAGTTTGACTATCTTATACTATGCAATTACATTTTTTTAGGTTTGAACGTGTACAGTATGCTTAAGCATGAAACTCTTGTTTTGACTGTAGCAGCAGTGAAAAAAATTCAAGAACGACTTCTTTATCAACTGCATAGGCCTGATTGTAATTTTGCCAACAAAAAATTCCAATTGAACCAACATAATTAATATTTAAATCATATTTTTAAAGAATAAATTTTAAAACATATAGTTATTTTCAACTTTATTTTATTCTTAAATTGAAAATAAATTAAGAATGGGTTTGTTTCAATTTAATTAATTTGTTTGACCATCATTGAATAAGATTTTTCTTAGTAGTTATTATTGATAGTAGTATTAGTGAATAGTTTTATTACTTGCTTTTCGTAATTTTTATTTGGGCCCTGACATAAATGCAACTATTCAAGCTATCTGTTATCATATAAAAATATTATTTGCAATGAAATGTTGCCGATTCTGTAAAGTTTTACTAATACTAAATCATTGTGAACATATAAAGCCTGTATGATATAATATTATCAAGCTTTTAGTTGTTCCCTTGGTAAAAGTAAAGATGATTTTATTAGTATTTATACAACATTTTAGTGTGCTCAGAATTCTATCACAATTCACAAAATAAAAGGCTAAATTAAATGTACCTCACTAAATATTAGCACTCCTGAAAATTATTTTACCTTGAAAAAAAGAACATTGGTATTAAAGATAAAATTTGTTATATGATTATTATTTTTGAATATAAATTATTAGGGTTTTGTTTGAGTTCCTTCTAATGTAATCACAAACTGCAGGATATGCATCTGTTGCTAACCTATATATTTTGTATGTATGAACAGCTTTTTAATATGATCATTTAATGCCTTAGCATTATTTCAATGATCTATTTTTTAAATAGGATGTTAATCCATTATGTTTTAACTCGTATACAGAAGATTTTACTACAGAGTAATCTTATTTTTAACAGTAATATTAGTCAAATAATAAACATGTAAAATATTAAGTGGTAATTTCTGAGTTTATTTATGGTCTGAGAGATTGCCTAAATCATTTATTGTTTATTTATTTTGAAGGATTGAAATCATCAGCCACTGTCATTTAAAAATAAAAAATGACATGTTTTTAAATTATTTTAAATTAAATAAAGAAAAAATTTATAATTTATATACAATACAGAGTATAAATAATTATTATATTCTGTGACAATACCATTTACCGAGCGAAATAATTAACTATTTCATTCAGTAAATATGTACAAATATGGACAATATGTATAAAGTATACTGTTTTGGATTTTTACCTTTTCCATACATTTTAATTCTAAATTAGATAACTACTGATTTATAATGTGTACACATTACTATGTAAAATATATTAATGCTATGCTAGTAAATAATTATGGTACTAAGGATCAAAATAAATTGCTTATGTACCATTGATCAATGTTATACAATTATAAATGGTTGTAGGAAGAAGAAATTGGATAGATCGTGTATTGAAAGTAGATTTAAGAAAATTAATTCTTTCAAATATTTTGGCTCAATTGTGAGTGAAAAAAATGATATCATCCAAGAAGTAGCCGCAAAAATCTAAGCGGGAAGCAAGACTTATTATGGACTGAAACAATTAAGTTCAAGATCATTATGAAGAAAAATAAAGAAACATTTATATATCACCTTTATAACACCAATGATAGTATGGATTGGAAACCTTGAAACCTTGGCACTAAAGAAATTAGATGAAAATAAATTCTTAGTACTAGAAAGGAAAATATTGGATATTTTGAATCTCTGGTCCAATAAAAGATGACATCATAAACGAGTGGAGAAGAAGGAAAAATAGAGCTACAAAATTTTTTTATGAAAATAACATAGAAGAAATGATCAAGAAAGGAAGGCTGTACTGAGCAGGACATGCAATGACAAGCCAGAACTCTACTGAGAACGGTGTTAGAACATATTCCGGTAGGATAAAGACCAAAATTGAGATGGGAAGATATAGTTAAGAATGTAGAAGAATTAGGAGGTGGATTAAGTGATGAAAAGACAGCTAGAGAATTGGTTGTGAAATGGGATGGTCCTAGTGGCTGAATAACCCAAAGAAGAATTATAAATGACTATGCCTTTATGAGAATTTTTTTATAAACAGTCAATTTTGATTCTTTTAAAAATTTGAATAAAATAAAATTTACTTAAATAAAAAATAACAATCTTAACATAACTCCTGCCTCAAGTTAAGAAAACGTATTATTATGAATACTGAACTAGTACCATGCAGCATTTTTACAATTACATATTTGTTTTAAAACAAGGGAAGGGAGCTAGAATAAATGTTTCAATTGCCTTAACCTAAGCTGTCTAATGTACTTTTATAGTAAGTTGGTGTATATTTTGTTTAATTCAATCAAAGCTCCTAGATGTGAATAGAATATTTTTATCATCTTACTTGATCTATCTAAAAATATTGTAAATAGGATTAAAAAATAAATTCTTATAATAACAATGAAAAGCTTTAACTTATTATTATTAATACCATAATTTGTTATACATTTGGATTGGTAAATAGGTTAACCAAAACATACAAAAATATTAACTTAAAATAAAATTATACAAAATTAACATAATAGTCTATACAATAATACATGATTTTAAAATAAATCAACACAATAACAAGATACATTGTATCAAGTGTCGCCGACTCGTCAATAAGCTTATGTAATTTGACAAAATCACTTGTAAAACATTGTACAATAGTACGAATATTACAACATAAATAATCACGTTTTTGAAAACATATTCAATATAGCTGCACAAATCTTCTGAGGATTTGTTTCATTTGGATAATATTGCATAGCTGTAGAAACCTGTTCCTCAGGAAATATAGAAGCCAAATGGTAGTACAACTTTTGTCTAGCTTCTTGGTAACTGGGAAATATTTGAGGATCTGAACTGCTGGCACCTACTGTTTGCGGTACATTCATTGGCACAGGTACAGGAGGTGCAGATGCTATTCGTGTCACATTACAGTGTTGGCTTCGCTGCAGATGAAGTAGGCGTGGGTCATACGTTGGGTTTAACGTAAGTTGCCTCTGCAGTTTATTATGTAAATTATCTGATTCCGAATCAGGCTCTCTATAGGTGTTACTGGTGTTAGGAGTCCAAACACCCCATTGCTGTGGATGATTAGACGGAGTTGGAACATTAGACATGGTACGAGTCAATGGCTTTTTCGAATTATTGCCAGACTGCAGGGGTAAGCTAACTGATTTTCCTTTAATTTGGCGACCAGCAGAACTCTGTCGCTGGGCATGTTCTATCAGCCGTTCGGTAACTGACTTTACAGGTTGTAGACCGCGTTCAGGATGGTTAAACTTGCACTTGTTTCCATAAGTACATTTTTTACCATATGGACAAGTTTCAGTACTGACTGCGGTTAATCCAACACCAGGTGCTTTGCTTCGCAGAAAAACATCAAGGGTAGGACCTGAACGACCCAATGGATCATCTGGTGGCATAAATCTGCAATAAAATAATTTTTCATATTGAGCAAAAGTAATAAATTTAATAAATTTGACAAATTTATCTACCTGTCATTAACAAAAGAGTACATTAGTATATTATTTTGTACAACAGAACGGAAGGCTGGACTCTCATTAGCTAGATCTCTGTAGTTATCATTGGAAACGACAACACCATCTAGCTCTGAGGCCAATCGAAGAATATATCGATCATCATAACAAACCATTCGCTTGCCTCCGATTTCTCTTGAAGGAGTGAAAACAAGCATCCTGGCACGTTCCAACTCCGTCAAAATATCTTGATCTGTGTAGGAAACAAAAAACATACAAATAAGTTTTAGCCTATCATACAGTTAGTTCACATAATTTATATGATTTTAACTTGCCGATAATTCTTCTATTATCAGGTCTGGACGCTTCTTTTCGCCATTTCGGTACAAACACCGTGATGTCTGTATGACCCCGCATTCGGAACCAATCGACACAGATTTTAATACCTCGACATGAAAACGTTTCTTTGTTTCCATGGCTAAAATTAAAAACAACGGACATTTAGCTAATGAAGTTTAAAATACGCCATATGGGCAATCAATCCACTCAATCACCTCATGGCGACATTGCTCCCATCGATGACGATGTGACGGAGTTTGGGCGTCTGGATACTCTGGTCCCCGGCGTTATTGGACTGTGCTTCTTCGCTGCTGTCGGATTCACCATGTAATTTGTGACCACATTGCGCACCGAGTTTGATCAATTCCTACACGACGTAATCGAATAATTAATTATGACGTAGCGATATAAAACGCTGTAACAACTGTCATCGACATAGCAAAAGTATCGTAGACGTACGGCCAAAAGCTGATCCTGGGTGGGTTCGTTGCCCAATTTGTTAAGAGCCGCCTGCACCAAACGTTCCGTATACCCGAGCTTGAGCGCAAAGTCCACTCTAGACTTGTACGCGGCCGCGCTAACGTAGTCCGCGTACTCCGCGCCAAGTGTATCCGACGTAGTCCGGCTGATGTCGTGATGACTGAAATTCGTACTATTCGTATCATCGTCACCCCCGAAGTCCGAGTCGTAACTAGAATCGTCATTGCTGCACTCGCCCAGTCCTTGTTGCAGTTCGTTCAGCGAATCCACGTAGCACTGTAAACACGAAAGATCTAGTTACAATAGCACGATAACGAGACCGCGGAAACATTCGAATCCGTTGTTTATGTAGACATACAGGCAAATTGAAATTATAATAATATACTAAAACCGACTGTATTTCGCAGCCGAATACGATTCCGGCACCATATGTATCTATAATATATATATATAGATTTACGTACATATAGTACGTGCGCGGGAAAAAGTGAAACTATTAAAATGTCGTTATAACTGTTATAAGCTGGTGCCAGGCATCTCGAAACGATTAAAAAACACAATACAAATGCATATATCTCTAAAATTATAACTTGTACATTGTTGTGTTGTGGTGATATGGTTTACAATAAAATATTGTACAATGTACCAATATAAAATAATGATTTGCAACTGGAACGGCACCGGTAAATAAATCTCGAGCTACGAGATCATCGAAATATCAAATAAGCGATTTGTCCGTGCATTAATTAACGAGACAAACTGGATTAGACATGGGGATATTATATTACTACTACAGTATTACTGAAGTACATGAGAAATATGAATTATTTACAATAATAAGCACCTAATCGACATCGGTCGCGCGTTTCGTAGGGATGTGGGAATTCGCATCCTGCAGCAGGTTAGCAGGTACACTGTTATACACACAGGTACTGCTATATACACATAAGGTGAAAACGGGGTTCAAACTAGTGATGGGAATTATTCGAATTCGAATAGTTCTATCATAAACAATTCGACTGTTTGAATAATCGAATATTTGAGTATCAGTATTCGACACTACTATATACAATACCTAACGAAAATTATTCGCTAACGTCGAATAGTCGAATTATTTACTTTTGGAATAATTAACTCTTCAAATAATAATTCCCATCACTAGTTCAAACCTTGGTCACCACTGATATAATTATTATTATGGACAGCAGTGAGAACACTATACATCCGGTTCGTTGCTCGGACGAAAATATTATGGTCGTCAACGAACATCCCTACGTGTATGTGTAGCGGACAGGGGCGAAAACGCTTCGAGGACTCACCCGAAGTACGCCGGTAAAGGTCATGTTCCGTCTCGTCGGTGGTGGTGTCCAGTGGTGCTTGTACGCGGCGCGCTGATGCGACGACGGGACGCGGGCTGACGCGAGTTCAAACTTGGAATACGCTGATATGCACTACAACTGCAGTTACAACGCACGACGGCCGGCCGACAACTGCTGCCAGTACTGCGGGCCGTGCGCCGCGGTGGAGGAGGCGGCGGTAGCGCGCGGTGGCGGATCCGGATGAGCTCTCCGTGTCGTGCGGACCGCGGCGCGGCGGATCCGGGAGAAACAACACGACACTGACCCGAATCGTCGTCGCCGTACACAGCCGTGTCGTCGTGTAGTACAATAATAATATACGTTTATAATACAGCCGTCACGGTTGCAGCTGTATGGCCATAGCCGCTGCCGCCACCGCGCGTTCGCTCGTTTCCGGGAGTGAAGGTCTGCGATTCCCCACCGTCCCACCCCATCTACCCACCCACCCACTCCACACACACACACACACACAACTACAACAACAACAATAATAATAATAATAATAATATCAATAATAATAAGAATAATAATAATATATTATAATATATTATAATACACACTTTCAGCGCACTTGAACACGCGCACACGATGTATATTAATATTATCGTAATATGCATACCTATACCGTATACGAGTGCTCTCGCGGGGCCGAAGGAATATTATAATGCTGCGTGTGTGATGTGCAACAGGTATAATACGCATAAAGGGTTAACGGACCTGAACACCGTTTTGGCGCGTGGGGGGTCATACGTGTGTACCGCGAGCGCGGGGGAAACGGGCACCGCGAAGCTGCACGACCACCAGCCGTATGTTCAGCGCGTTTTCTTATCCACCAGCAGAGACTTTAAACTTTGCGCGACCCGCACCGCCACCACACACCACCACGCGTACACTTCGTACCGTTTTACACCAGCACGCGACTTTTGTGCAAAGTTTTATACGTCACGTGGTCTGTACACTTTATGCCTTTCGGGCACATCATTAATCCAAATACACATTATGTGTATGCACACCACCCACCCATTGCATCGTACTGTTGCCACAGGTCCAAATACGATTACACGACCAATATGGTATATTACACGACGTTTACCCTATATACGTCTCTATGGTTCATCCACCCGATAAAATTTAACATAAATGACGTACGAAAAAAAAAATAAAAATTAAAAAACATATTGTTTTTGCATGTGCCACCTCGTCGCTTTAAGGCCGCGAATCCTTCGGTAAACACGGTGTCGCGGTCGTTAATATGACGCGACAAGTTCATAAATGAGACGTTCATAAATTTCATAGTACATATTATAGATACAACTATATATTATTTAGGTAAGTTTTCCAGACAAAAAAAAAATATTAAGCGTTTATTTCGGATTAAATTATTAATTTTTTTTTCACTAGTTTTCAGTTACTTTTTTTATGCATCGCTAAATATTACGAGAGATAGCGCCATACTGATCCACTGCAAGTGAGAGTATCTACCATCTCATATACATGTGTATCATCGTATAATAATATATACCATATAGTATCTGGGTAATATCAATACGCACGGAAATGTATAGCCAATAGATTAAATGCAATCTAATCTGCGGCATAAGACGTGCACCTATTCCCATATATATTTACATATAGGAAGTTATCATCGGAATATATTTACTGCGTGTATATTATAATAACACAAGGACTGGAATACACATAAAAATGTTTACAACACTATGATTCTTGTTAAATATTTAGTCAAACATCATTAAAAAACGAGTCATATCCATAAATATACTATAAGTTTACTTATTTTAAAACGCATGCCAAAGAGTTTTTTTCAACAAACAAACTACATTTTTCTTAATTATTGTGCAACCATGGATTACAGAAATAAAGTTACTCAAAGTTCGTATTATTCATAACATAAATTGAAATATTGAAGATTACAAGTACTACTTCAATAAACGGAGAGTGAATGTAATATTTAGAGAAGCTTTAATTCCATATCATTTTTTTACCACACTATTTTACTGAATAATGTACTTATATTAACTCTGAGTTAACTCTAAATAATGTTTACTAATTATACAATTAATACAATGTAATAATCTAAAAATAAAAGTATAAAATGAATATATTACAATATATTTATTAGGTAATTAAACAAACCAGTATTCTATGTATTGAAATACTTTTACTGGAGCTCCTCATAGCTACAGAAAATAAATATACAAAAGAAAAATAGAGAACCCCTCACATGGACAAAATATAAAATCATTGACGAACCATTATAAGCTGCAACATAGTAATATGTTCCAATAGTAGATCGTAAGTTACGATTAAGTGAAGACTGATAAGAGGGTGGCAAAGCTGAGTTCAATTTTTAAATTTTACATCAAAATTTCTCTGAAGAGATGGCATATGAAAATTTAAATTATCACAATGAACTTCCTAGCTAAGAACAATATCACATATAACAACTAGATTAAAGCATATTAAATGTATTGATAAGATTAATGTGACGATGTTTTAAGTCCTGGTAGCGGAAAGAGGAAAATACCACTGCTACATTTGATGTTTGATAACTTATAATATAGTAGGAACTCAAATATGTTATATGTATAGCAATTAAGTAAGTTATTAATGAATTAAGGGAATGACATCATGAACCAAATATATAAGTGTATAATATATTTGTTATTTATTAATTAACGTTTATTTTACGTTTGGCAATAAAATCATAATCGACACTCGTCAAAATCCTTACAATAGTACAATAGACAATAGGTCCTGCGGGTACTCGTGTTATCGTCATGACAAATTATTCCATGCTTTCCGATTACTACTATTCTTATAAACTACTAATAAAGTAATAACAATAATAGTTCAATATCTACCTCACGGTCACTCCTTTCAATTTTCAATATCGACAAAATTATAAGCTATATAATCTCTATTATAAATAATGTTACATCTTCTATAGTGCAATACTTATAATGCAGTACACTTTCTCTATCCATATTACACACTTTTCTTATTCTATTTTCTTTGTCATTCTGAGGAAAATAGCTAAAAATGTTTAACATTACTGCTTGTAAAGTTATAACACAGACGTGCTTATCACACATTTTCAATTTCACCGCGGCAATCCAAGATTGAACATATATATATATATATATATATTCTTATTTACGGTTTGTAACCATTTTTATTATTTTATTTATTTCATAAGTATATTTCATAGATATAACAATATAAAACTACAATAAATACTTATGATAGTAATATAAAAGGTCATTACTGATTTACATTACACAACATAATGCACACTTTATGTAACCTCAGAAATTTCTATAACGTGAAATAAACTATAAAACTTATTAATATCTTAATTAATATTTAAAAAATCTAGTAAAATTTAAATACTTCATGCCCATAATACGAATGACTCTTTCTCTTACGAAAAATACAACGATACGACAATATTTAATACATTATAACTCTATACTAATTACTAGGTAATGTTAAGTGAGTCACTAGTATTATTGATTACCTACCTATATCCATTATCCTGTATGCTTAACTATAAGGAATAATATTGTTATTTTTCCAATGATAAGACAGTTTTAAATTAAAAACTTAAAATTAGGTAATAATTTTTGGAGCATTTATCCAATAAATACAAATTTGTCCCACATCTTCAAATTTTCTGGAGTATAAATCCAAAAATATTTTAAATTAATAACATTGATTTTATCATAATTAATAATTAATAAAGCAATAAGTAATACAACTTTTCACCTAGAATCTAGATCAAGAATGGCAAACTTTTTGGTATCCGCGTGTCAAATAAACATATTATGGTTTCATTTTATTTTCCTTGCGTGTCAGTAACTTTGACTGACCTTTTTTCTCTCCTTTAATCTTTTTAATTATTAATTTACTATAAACTTAACTTAAATAGAACTTTGTTTATTTTATTATTTAAAATTTATATTAATCTTATTAAACACTACTACATAACAAGAACGCATAATTTTTATTGAGGCATTAATTAAAATATATTTAAAATTATATTTAAACTGGCATGTCAATATATGACATGTATGGCATGGGTTAGCCATGAACTATTGAACTAATAGGTAGTGTTAATTGATGATAGAATATTATTAGAATCATACAGTATAGGGAGTGCTTTTCGTTGAGTGTTACCTAAACCAATACACCCAAGTCCAAGTCCCTAGACACCTAAAGTTACTAAAGTTTTAGAGGTCCTAGCTCTATTATGACACTCGGAAAAAACTACATAAAATGATGCACACACTCATGGTTAAAATTATATTACATATAGGTATTTACGAGGGAAATTAATTAAATTCTTTTTAATAATCTAGAATTAATAACACTTAAAATATAGGTAATACCAATATACCATACTTTACCAAATTGTGTTAGGTTTCTAATTCGTTTGTCAACCATAGTTCATAATTTAATCCGGTAATCGTAATAACACTAGTACGGTCCAATAGATTTTCCCAGTAACTATAATAATTTCACCAAAGAACTTGCCTTCATAACCCAGAGAAAGTGTCAAAGTAAACTCAAGTTTAACCTTTTGGATTCTAGATATTGGTCCGTGACATACTGATGACGGATTTATGTTTTAAATTCGTACATTCAGCAAACGTAGACTAAATGACTAATTGGTAAAAACTAAAAACCAAATGACCTCCTGTGACTAATTTTTATTTTCAAATGTTTAAATTGTTAGACGTAGGTGTATATATATATATTATACATTGTTTATTAAGTATTGCCGTATTGGTGATGTTACATATTTAAAAATAGTTACTTTAAGAAAAATTCAATGTATGTTATTCTTTGATTCTCATTATTTTAATACGAACGATGTTTATTACAGAGGTAAATTTGTTTATTAAATCAAATAAAAATATTTTTAGCAATATTTTTAACAATATTAAAAAAAAATTCAAAAATTAGATCCATATCTTCTAGATAACTATTATTTTTGAAAAATGTGTACACCATATAGATAGTCGTCACACTACGTTGATTAATGCTAAATTTTAAGAGAAAATCATTACAAGTCTTTATTTTGCAGATGTTAAATTACATAGAATTGTATATTTTTACATTATAAAAACATTAATATAACTTATTATAGTAAAAATATACTGCCCTGAAGAAACTCTAGAAACCATATCATGCTGTTTTTAATTTAGTTGTTTCTATATTAATATCTGTACATAAGACAATAAGACAATAAAATTGAAGTATAATTCCAACAATGAAAATTAATCGCCAAGTTTGGAAAGCAAGCATTGCAAAATCACCCACAATAATATTATACAAAAGAAACAAACGAATTTATAATGAGTCGGGCTTCGAGATTTTGAGGTACACTTGGTACACAGACGAAAAGATATTTGTATTTTATTTCTATTGAAAAATTATCAATATATATATATACTAATCAATAATTATAATTCATAATATATTGTTAAATAATAGTTCTTCCAATTGGACTAATTTTAAAATATTCGGTTTTATGAATTCAATTTTGATATTGATACAATATGTCAATACGAGTATATAAGAGATACTATTAAAATTTAAAGGCAAATTAATAACAATAATGAAATGCATTATCCCAGTGAATTAGTAAGATAGTTTATTTTTCCATACGGGAACTCGTAGTTTAATTATTTTATTTTCTATCATACAATTCCTTAGCACACATGGTTAAGTTAAAAAATGTCACCAAAAATAAAATTCAAATTAAAACGCTGAACAATCTGAAGTTAGTTATTAGTTATTACCATTGATATATATATATATATATATATATATATACATATAAATTTATAATCAATGTTATTACTTATTAACAATTAACAAGGTTATAATTTATAAACAACCTTAGAAATTATAATTTATAACAGTTTATCATTATACTACCTAATATATTTTTGTTTGTGCAAATGGTTAACAGACTATATTTTTTGATATGAAAATTAACCTCGACCATCACTACGTAGGTTGGAAGTTATGTTCATAATATATTTTACTTAGGTCTATTTATCGGTTATCGATATAAAGATAGCATTTAAGTTTGATACAAAATAGGTAGGTACAATAATACATTAATATAGGATGTCATTGAGTACAATAATACTTTATTTTATCTAATATATTTAATTTAGGGTGTTTAAAATTAGACTTAGAAAATAAACCGAATAAAATGAACGTAATTAATAATATTAAAGATTCACATCTATAGTTTATGAACTAGAAAAAAAGGGAAAGAAAAACACGGTAAGTTAACTTCGTCTTCTAACTAAGGTTACATAATATCCATAACTTATACTTAAATATTTATAATTTATGTAAAGCGATCGAAAATAGAATCGCAAAAAAAAGCATCTAAAATCAGAAGTCAAGGTACCAATCCAATTACGACATTCTAAATGCACGGATGCAGGATTCTAAATGACGATTTAGGCCATTATTGAAAGGGAAAGTAAATCACATAGATATACACATGCGCACACACGAACAGGATGTACTTGGGCACCTTTCACGTGCTTATGTATACAACGTTGCGGCATATTATTTCTATGAATATGAATGGTGCAGGCTGATATCTATTGTGCGCTTTTATTTGTAACAGGATTTGGTGAAATATTGATTTCTAGATACCTACACACACTCAATTAATCGAACATATTATTTCTAAGCCGTATGAATCCCATTACGCAACCAAGACATCCAATAATATACATTATACAACAATAAAATGCTTAAAACAATAACTTTCAGTGCCTATAACTACAGTAAGCTGCAAAATCAGCAATAATATTTTTATTACAGTAATATACGGTAAGTATACCTACATATTATCAGTATAAATATCGTTGAGTGAATATTATCATGGGTGATACAATGGCTTCGGGTATAATGACTGCAATATTAATATATCATGTACCTACTACAACAGATTACTATTTATATATATATATATATATATATATACACACACACACACACACACACTATACACACGGAAAGTGGACAGGTGAACAACGTACCAATACGAACTGCAGTAGCAGAGTATACATAGATATTTGTAATTAATATTGTGGTACTGGGTAGAGAATACGGTTGACACGTTGTTGAACATAACTCGACTATTTAAATCTTTTGTGAACGCGGATAAAAATGTATGACAAACAAACAGTTAACGATTATAGTATTATATTGCTAAATATAATTATAACTAATTACTATAACTATATTTACTATAATTACTATAACTAAAATTAAATATAACTATTTGGTTAATGATATGCAGCGCAATGCGAAACGACTCGGCGGTCTACGTCATTATAGTCAACGGCTACTTATCGAAAAGGGAAAAATAACTAATCCGAAATCCGACGTTAATGTTGTCATACTACTACTTACGTACGTGGTACATACTTGAAATACTACAGGTGCATAGTAACAATATGATTATCGCAATGACCTAAGTGGAATGCCTACGCGTCATAATGCGGAATGCGTGTAAACGTAGTTTACTTGGAAATTATCATCAAGTATACAATTTATGTACAATTTTATAGTGCCTTAGTAATCTTATTACGACCATTGATCGTTATCATCGTTATAATGATAATTTGATAAATTGATAACTATAAATACGAGAGACACGGTGTAAATGTTTGTTCGTTATTAGTTTTTACTTATATCTACTATAATTAGGTAGGTAATGTTACTATTATTACCTTTAACCGCTCGATCAGTTGATCGTCCGGCGCTTTGTACTCGTCCAATCTGCTGACCGCGAACGTCGTCGTCGTCTTGCTCGTGTCGCTGCCACCGCCACCGTCAACCACTCGCAGCTCACACCCAAACAGATTCCTGATGGAGTCCATCCGTTCGACCACCAGACGTCCCTTGGCACTGTCCACCGACAGCATGTTGCAGGCGTTGGGTGGCTGTCCGACGTCCATGGTCCGTCCTCGTCATGTTTCCGTTGTTAACGATGGACCATGGTTATCTGCGTTCGCAGCGGCTGCTCGCGTGCCAACAATAGTGTAACACCACGACACGGTTAGGCTACTGATGTGCCAAAGACATCGCGATCCGTGGCCGCGATGTTATACAGCGAATTTGACGTTTGTCGTGCCGTTCGTTCGCTCGGAGGGCGGGCCGGCGGCGGCGGCGGCGGCGGCGACGGCAGCGGTGTCGGTGCGCAAAGACGGGAAACCAACGACACAATAACACCGTCGTGCGAACAACAAACAATTAATAAAATTGGTTGCAAAACGAAAACGGTAAACTATATTAATAATATATATATATATGTGTATACAGTATTTCCTAAACAGTAAACACTATATAGTCGTAGTAATACTGCAGCAGCTGCAACAGAAGTTATCAGGTGCGGTTATCATATCATGTTTCTATTATTATTATTATTATTATTATTATTTATATTTATTTATTACTATTACACTTTCAAATGTGCGCGCGATCGCACTGCGCATGTGCGAAATGTGCCCGGCGGATTTATTGTCGTCGCCATTTTGTACTGTCACCGATCTGCAACCTGATAAATGCCAAATGGTAGTGTACACTGTACTTAGCCGGCGAATAGTCACTATACTCAGCACTCACTACAAGCATAAAGTCACTATAGTCTATAACTCTATACACCATAAGTCATAACATAATACATGATCACTGTAACAACTATCACTGCTCATGGTTCTTAGTTTCTTACCACTTTCTACTGGTTCTTTACTCGGTGTACAGTATTGCTCGCAAATGGGTACCACTCGTCGATTATATAGTGGTTACCACTGTGGCACTTGCATTAGGCAATTGTGGTTCGTTTAAATCTTAGGTGTTCACGAGAGACTAAAATACTTGAGTAGGTACAATGTTCATTTTTTATAAGAAATTTGTTTGACGAATTTTTGCAATTTGTTCACATTTGTTCTCAATTATTCGGAAATTTGTTTGAGAAATCTAATAAAATATAACCTTCCCCAGGTCCCAAGTACCGCGCAACTAGACGAAATTTCCTATCAGAAATGTACCATGTTTGCATATATTTACCTATATCAGATATGGATATCAGACTACCAAAGCAATACTATTGGTCGAAATGTATCTAATATTGTCGTGTACACTGCACAACAAAAAAAAATTATAATCGGACATTATCATGGTAAGACCTGTAACGATTACCAGACGGCAGTCCAGACCATGGGTTGCAAACGGTTTTCCTTGTACCTATTTTCACTCAAAAACTTATATTACACTATACATTAACTTACGCGCCAGAGTACAAATAAAAATAATAACGTTTAATAATTGGTAGTTCCTGTATACGTAATATATAAATTATTGTAGTTACTAATATACTATACATATTAAATTTACATCGATATAGCTAGAGGCAGATAGGAAAATAAGGATTTTGGAACTCTGATCAAGTAGTTTTTAGTTGCCCTCCCATCGAATGGTCATGTGCCTATCTATTTAGGTACCTACATATGTGACTTGCATAGTTTAATAGCTACATAGGTAGTTGTATATTTGTATATAATCGTATATAATATAGGTATTGCAGTTGAATAGTGTGTATCTATTAATTATATAATTGTATACAGTGCCGGATTGAGGGCTGTGGGAACCATAGAGCCAGTATCAGTTATCTAACTCACATACCTAACTGAAGACAATTATTCAAAACTATTGGATAATTGTTCGTGTGTCATGGGACTCACATTTGTTTAATTTTATAGGGGCCCAGGAGATCAAACCCCATGGACTCCATAAGCATAATGTGGGGAGCTGGGGGGCTCAATTAAAACGGATTTGTTATTAGGTATCTATACCTACTTAAAATAATATTTTTATAATAACATATCAAATTTTATAAAATAAATTTTGTTTTCAAAATTCATCAGGATTATATTTTTAATACTACAAATATCACATACTCACATTAAATGTATACATTTAAATGAATAAATGCAAATTGTAAAGATGTATTTATGATTGTTTTTGTTCATTTAAAGTTTTGTTGTACTTTTTTTTTCCAATGAAGGCCTGAGGGTATTGATGTTGCGTTTAAAACAATATTTATCCCCCCCAATTAAAAAATCTCAAATTACGCCTATTATATACGTATATATGTACATATTGTTAAAAATTCCAACTTTGTTGCTCACAAAATATTTTAATTGGATGACATATTAATTTGATCAATGATCTGAAACTTAGGTAAAACAAAGTATAGGTACCTACGTTCACAAGGCATAATAAAGATGTCACGTCAAGACATCCTTTGAGAGTTGATCACACTAACTATATTTATACAGCTATACAATATCAACATACTACATGAGTACCTTTTTTTTTATTTTTTCGTTTTAACCGACGACGCCGCGGGATCTGCTTTCGCATTGCTTCCGCAGCCCTACATGAGTACCTACAAGTTACAAATACATAATATTTTTTGAAATATGTTACACTTAACAAACTTATATATTAAATATCTTAAAATTATAAAAAAAGATTTTTAAGTACTTAAATAGTATGTTACTAAGGGATGAAAAATTAATAGCCTAGTGATTATAATATAAATAGATACCTATACATATATTGTGATCAGATTTAATAGATGCGGGGAAGATTGGATCGGGTATAATATTTTCTTATTCCACCCCTACACCATAAGAAATGTATACCATCAAAATTCCAAATCTCTATAAGTCCAGTGGTTTAATTTGAGCATGAGGTATGTACCGAGATCTTTTATGTATATATATATATAACAAATATTATAATTTATAGTATAATAGTTATAGCTTTTTAAAATTTAGTCATGATATATTACTCTTCGAAGAATTACTTTATTTTTAATTTCTGTGCATTGGTATTTTAAATGATTAGACTCTAATTCCAGAATTCCATAACGCTTCAATGTTAGAATATAACCTACTATAGTGAAGAATGACATTTTGCATACGTAATGAGTTGGCTAACAAAAAATGTCATGGTGATTTTATATTATGATAAAAATATAAATTATATGTTTTAATTTTCTACATAAATAATAGCAATTTGAGTTTTTAACTCTTCCCACTGAGAAATGCAACACAAAGACTTTATTAAATAATTTTATTTATTGATTCCATGTATATATTATATATTTTTATGTATTTATTATAAATAAATATAAAGTATTCTATAGTAAAATAAAAATTAAAGAAAATAATATATAATTAAAGTAGTACTATTTTTGAAGGAAATCAGATATTTTTGATTGATTTTTAGTGTTTGATGAAGTATCTGTAGTGTTCAATTAAGTTAAGCGCGAAAAAATTCTCTTAGAGAATTTCTGATTGTTTACAAACATTTTGTACTTCAGTAATTTTCGGTAACAAAATTTGAAATTTGATATTGTTTTAATACATTTTTAATGTAATATAGCGCAGTACTATATAAGTTGTTGAAAAAAAATAGTGAATAGAACAAAAGTTATTGCATTTGTCGAATCATCCTGAAACATATATAAGTGAAATCCAGCCACTAGACTAAAATCTGATCAGATGTTAACCAGAAATTTGTATACAAACTTGGTAAAAAACTGTTTTATACTATAATATATTATAGATATATCACACATGTATACATACAGCAACTAAATATAAGTTTATAGAAAAGTAATTAATTTTGTTATTTTTCAAAGGTACTTCAAATCAACAAATTATCGTTAACTATATCTTTACTGTACATTAATTATTTTTAATTATTCTACAAGACTAAAAATACTAATATTAAAAGTGTAGTTTTGTGAAAAAAGACAAACAAACAATAATATACTCAAAATTAAAATGTTAACACTTGTGTATTTATGTAAGATATAGCAAATGCTTCATATTTTGAAGTTTTAAGTTTAGATCAATTTTTGAATGTAGATGTTGATTGAACAATGTTAAGTTATTGAGGAATAAATAATAATTCAAATTACAAGTAATTGCAAAAGTTCTGTTCATTATTATTAACACAATTTAAATGATATAATGGATCTTTGGTCTTACAAGAGAAAAATAAGGAAGATATACAAACTAAAACTTTTAATAACTAAGTTTAAAACTTGTCAACAACATTCTATTTGGAAACAATTTTAAATATATAGTAACATTTTAAAATAAATAACATAATAAAATGCATTATTAAAATTTAAAAACAATGTCATATACTTAAAAGTAGTAGGTACTAAACAGTCTAAAAGAATGTAATATTTTGAAAAAATATATATAAAAATGTATAACAATATTATTAATAAATGGAAATTTAGTTGTGGCGCATCAATTCAGTATTTGCCTCATATCAAAATGCTTGCCATATAATCACAATTAAACCAAGCGTATTTAGTGTCCATTACAGGAACATACATTGTTCATAAACATTTTTAGGAAAAAAATAAATGAACAAATAAAAACAACTATTTAAAAATTCTGGTTTACATCAGAATGTGATACAATATATTTTACATTATTTTAAAACGATGCCATGCAAAGTGATGATTAGGCTTGGTGACACATAGTTTTTATGCAGACTAGAACGACTAGGACTGTTGTATAATGTGGCAATAAAGGCATTTTAGTTTTGACATGAAGCGTGTCCCATACTGTTTGATCTCAGCTTGGGTACTTAGAGTAAAAAGATACAGTTAGGTCGTGGTTTTTCAGCGAGCATCTCATGTTTGAGTCCTGCTGCCATTCGCCCAATTCAGTTAAATATTTGAATTCCTTATGATTAGATTTACTGGGTGACTTCTATAGTAAAACAATAAATTGTGTTATTTTATTATGTTTAATAATATAATATAAAAATTTTAAAATAATTTTTGAGCATTTTATATACCTCATTAGTAAACATAGTGACCACACATTTTTCTGGCTGGAATGTTTTCAACACTTTGGTAACGAGTTCCTTATAAGAGCTTTGAGGAACATTAGTTTCAAAACTGACATAAGAAAATTCTTGTTGAGGAGTTATATGAATAGTCATATAATGTCCCTAATAAAAAAAAAAAAAATTAAAATCTGTTTAAAACTTTTAGTATTAAAACTAAATTATGAAAATATTGGTTTTTAATACAATTTTTATATTTGATAGTAAATTAAACAAGTATAATGTATTCAAAGGTGAACTAAAACCATATTATAGTACATCATAGACATAGAAAATATACCAAAAACTAAATAAAACAAAACAAGATATAACCCATGGCTATAACATACTAAATCTTTAATGCAAATACCTAGCTATTAGAAGCTTTTTAGTTTAATCTTGATATAAATCCTTGAGATTTTGAGTATACAAAGAGATTGAAAAATAATCAGAGGAAAAAAAACTAAAAATATGAAAGAGTAAATGGAGAAATAATATGGAACATTGAAATAGATTGATAAGAATAAAACCAAAATATTAATGTCTACTATCTAGTAAATAGCAGTGGCACTCGAACTCGGACATAACAATCCAAAATGAAATTTAATTAGGTTTAATGAAGTAACATAAATTACAATCAAAAATGGTGAAACAAACATTAAAATTAGAACATAATCAAAATGCTCTATGTGTCAGGTGTAGCAGCGTATAAGTATGGAACATGGACGAAACTTTAAGAACTAAACAGACAGATTAAACATTTAAGTATTTGAAACATAGTTTTGAAGAAGACTAAATTATCCTTGATCGCGAATAAACAGAAGGGTAAAATTTTCACCTATCTTAGGATTACAAAAAAAAAAATTAGTATACAATAAAAAGATTTTGTCTCACCTCTTTTTCAATACCATTCATTGAATAACCACAAGGATCAAACAAGAAATCATCAATTTTCATATTAGGCAATAATTCTGATATTCCAGAGTCCTAAAATTGTAAAAATAATATTATTTGAGAAATTGTTTCATTTGAGTATATTTTTAATTTAAAGATACCTGAGTAGCTTGATTAGCATTAGCTGAATGTTGTTTTGTAAATATTTGCATTATATTAGGATCCAATCGTGTCATCATTACTTCTAAAGTTTGATCAGGAGTTTGTTTTTCTTTTCCAAAACATTCAACAGGATGCAATGCATATAAATACCAAGAGTCTTCTGTTTTAGATGAACGCATACACCTAACCATCCCAGCTGTACAACATGTTTAAAATAATGAATTAAATTGATTGTATTGTATTAATATATATTTTAATATATCTACATACTTCCTTTAAATATGATATCTAAAGTTTGAATTTCTAATTGAAAGCTGCGGTATGTATCTTTTTGAAGTTCAGGACGCTCAAAGTTTTTACGCGAGTAAAATACATCTTCAACTTCATCAAAACCAGTAAACTCATGTACAATAATTAGTAATGGCTTAATGCATTCAATTGGTGTTGTGGTACCACAGGTCTTCAATATGAATCGTCGTTTAGAAACAAACATGCTACTTTCACTGTAAATATTAAGTAATTCACTTAAAATTATTTTAAAAATTAACAGTTGTAAGAATATTATAAATTTTTATAACAGTCATTACTCATTATACAAATTATATAATACAAAAGTTGTTTATGTAGAATTGTGGCAGTAGGTTTGATCAAATATATTTGTAGTCTGATAAGATTTAGATTGACGTTTTATTTAAAAATATAAAAATCAGAACCAAGACATCTCTGTTGTGTGTTGAATGCCAAATACCACCATCAGATGTTCTATCACCAAAAATCATGTTAACACATTTGTATTATTCATGTTGGGTTAGAAATTATAATGAATTTAAAATATACAAACATAAATGCAAAAAAAAGTATCATATTTGCTTTAAATATATAGTTTTTCAGTAAAAATAGAAGTTGATGAGATAAATAATTGTTACTCTTTCATTTATCAAATGTATAGACAAACTATGAAGAACAAAATATATTGAATATAGAACAGGAAAAAAAAAATAATTGAATCTGATAATATTAAAGAAACATGATCAACATTCATTCATTTTCATAGCATATTATTGTATATCAATTGTACATTAAATATGACATATGTTAAATCTTCCGAAAAATTGTAGGATTTTTAAAAATGATTTTAATGATAACAAGGTGAATATTAAGATTTAAAGGAAAGTTAGCGCATTAAATAAATATATATTTTTAAGATCATTTACCTCAGAACGTAAGCATCAATTTCATTATTACTAGTGTAACTAATAACTTCACAACAAGCAACTTTCAGGAGGTCTTCATACTTTTCTCTAAAACAAATAATAATAAATATAAAAAAATAACATATTGGATTGCTTATTTTAAGTAAAATAATCAGTTTTAATAAGTCATTAATTACAAATAAATTGTATCACTTGACTTGATATTTTGTTTTATAAAAATATGAATATAAGTAAATTATACATTTTGAGTACATCTTGAAATAAATAAATTCAGGCAAACTAAATCAATAAGAATTTAAAGAGAATATAAACATGATCCATCAAGACATTTTTATTTATTTTAAAAGATTATCAAAAGTATATTAACGAGTGAACTAATGAATCATTGTAAAAATATTTCAAATGATTCATGTATAAACCATTTAGAATTTTGTAAAAAATTATTTTATGAAAAAAATGTTATGCTAAACTAGGTTTAAGGGCCATTACACAGGAGCGATATTTTATCATACAATTCTTATATATTATTTATGAATATATTATACTGTATATAAATGAATTGTACGATCAAATATCAGAGTAATAGCCCTTATAGTTATAATAAAATTACAAGATTACATACTATCATATAATTATAGTAACAGCATTGATATTTAATACTTATGAACACTGTAAAAACCAGAACAAAAGGTTATTTAAATTTTATAAAATGAAATATTAGTTTCGTAATTATATAAATATGAAATTCATCAATACGTAGCAAAACACGCTACATGCACTTATAATTATTATAATTATAAATATTGTAAAATAATATTTTTATGTATTAAAATTTAATATAGATAAAATCATACACAAAAATGCAATTATCATTTAATATGTTAAGTGTAGTAAATTTGAAACACAAAATCCATTGTTGATTAATTTATAAAATAAAATGTATGAAAACTAAAATGATATTAAAAGCTCTGTAGGGCGATTAAAGTTATTAAGGAAAAACAAAATAATTGTTAAAACAATTGTAGTACAATAAACATTTCATATTATATCAAAATATCTAAGGTTAATGCCAAGTTTGATCATTTAAAATTTCATTTATTTTCATTTAATAGACAATTTAAAATCCTACCTAATCAATTTATATAAAAGTTAATTACCAAATTAAGATGATTAACTTATTTATATCCGTATAAAGTTATAAAAAAAGTTAAAAAAAGATAAAGAAAAACATAGATTAGGATATGCTTGATTAGGAATTGAATAAGCCATCACGGTGTATTTATTTAAAACAAGAACCTGTATTTTATTAGAATAATCAACTATTAATTATAATATGAAATGTATATATAGAGTATTTATTAATTTGTACAACTTTATTGATAAATAATAATTTATTAATAACTAATAACTAACATTTGTAGAACATAAATAATTAATATAGTTATATACATTTAGAAATAAGATCAAAAACATTTAATTGTATTTTTATACAGGTAATAAGTAATACCAACATTATTATCATTGTTTTACAGATTTACTCAAAAATAAACCATAGATTAACTGGTGTTGTTTTAAAGTCTAATATCAATTTAATTTGTCAGCTAATCTCAAATTATATTTCATTAATAAGCCTAGTATAATAATAATTATTATTATATAAATTGTTAACTTCAATGGGTAAAAATGGCAAAAAAAATATTCAATTACGGTATAATAAACACAATTTATTAGGAAGTAATATACAATATGTAATTAAACTTCTACATTTTAATTTAATCAACTTTAAAGTAGATAAAACTAAAAATCATACACTAAGTAATAATCAATGGTATTATGAATTATATAAACTTACACATACTTAAAATAAGATTACTCTTAGAATATGTATTATCTGTTTTTGTTAATTAAGACAAAGTATAAGGCATCAATTATGAACACATTTGATTAGTGCTTTTAAACATACATTTTATCATTAAAATGTAAGCATCAAATTCAATGCACTCACATACATTTAAACTTACATTATGTATAGGTAATAATTAGTACTTAGAATGAGTAAGTAGCATGTACATTGATTAATCAATTTCAACGGTTAGTTCTCTAAAAAAAACTTATCATTTCATTAATTATACACAAGGTACTTTAGAATCAACTTATAACACATCCTAGATAATGATAAAATATATCATGGTTCTTAAACTATTGTGAATTTAAAATCAGATAAAAATTATAAAATATTACAAAAAGCATAAAATAAATCACATATTAATTTAAAACTTAACCTTCATATATAAAAAGCATTTATTATGGTTTTTATTTTCATATTTTTGGCGCCAAAAATAACTGGACTCTTTCCAAGTGTAGCACTAAAATAGGTTCTATGTAATATTGTTGTTTTTAAATCACATATTTAAATTCTTGGTTGACAAACACAAGAAAATAAGAACAAAAATAAGAATTTAAAGTAATTTTAGTAGAAAATAATATACTACATTATATCTTACAGCACGTAGTATAGTTATTGAAAACAAAATAAATAATGAATATAAATTATTTATTTGATTATAAAATAATTTACACAAAAAAAACCTTTATAACTAATCCACTAATCATATTAACATTTAAACTTTGTACTTGGAATTTTTAAAAAATTTAAGATTAGTTCTTTTGTTTGTTTTATAAAATTAATATAGCAAAATAAAATGCAAAAGTTTTGAGTAGATGCTTTCAATGATTACCATGGTCTTGAAGACAACTTAACATGGACACTTAATGAAAGTAATAGAATGTTAACTATCCCATTGAAATTAATATTTTTTTTTTTACTTAGAACTTCTTGATTTTGAATTAAAAGAGCAAATTATATTCAGAAAAATTTTAAAAAAAATACTAAAAATTAAAACATGACATTTTTTAAAAGTTTAAAAAATAAATAGAAAAATGACTAGTTATATACCTATTTAATATTATACAAATTATATAATATTTATAAATATATTAGTATACACGTAAGTATTATATAAAATATATTTTAAGTATTTATTTTGTGCCCTACATAATCAGGATAAAATATAGATAAGTAACAGTAATATAACATGAATATAATTTAAAAGTGTGTACACAATAATAAGAAAAAATGAGCAATATTATAAATAATATAGTATTTTTGGTTTCTTTTATGTATAAAAATAATCATAACAAAAGTTAATATGAAGAACATTAGTTAACTTAATTAAAATTTGATATTTAGGATTATGTTAAGAATCATTAGATGTTGTACCTCAATTTATTATTAAACACTTAAATGTTATTGTTATTAGGTACATACATATTTTATATTTAAAGTTTAAAATGAAATAATTTATAACCAATTTTAAATTGTGCAATTAAAAAAATAAAATTAACAAAAAAGTGATATAGAACACGTAGAACATCATAAATATACACTAGAAAGCTGATTCACCGTCACTCTCTGTTAACTATCATTGTATATTACATAAAATATGGAACATTAGCACTTAAAAAGCTCGAGCTTCAAAGACCTAGACAAAGATCAACGATTATTTTGAATAATAACTAAGTATGTTTTTACATCTTAATTGGTTACTAAATTTTATAGAAGCTTATATACGTGGTAAAATATGGACATTGTACATTAAGAGAACAATTTCTGTTAACTATTTATTCGGTTACCATCATAGTCCCGTGACTGACAATGATGGTTAAGCAAAATTCTACTGTATAAACCTTTTAACAGCTTAATAAATATTAAAAATTATTTATAAAATTTCAAATATTCTTATCTCTTTTAAAGACAACAATGTAATTTATATTATGACAATCAATTCTACAGTTTATAAAAAAATGAAATAAATTTAGTAGACTAATCATTATAAATACATTTTTACTTCTAAATAAAAAATTTAAAGATTTTTAATGATTTTTTTAATTAAATATTTTATTTTATCAGTGAAAGTATAAACTCTGCATAGTTACACCAGAAAATAATTTAGTTACATAATTTGTGTTATTAGTCAATAAATGTCAATAAATTTGAAAATCAGATAAGGTTTAAAATATTGAATAATATTTAAGAAGTATTAACTATATGACTTAAACATAACTATCAGAACAATTGTTCATTAAAAACTGTTTATATAGTATACACTACAGACTACTTAAGAGTTCATAAAAAGTAAATTATCTAAGTCATTCATTTTTGACAATTAAATAGAAAATACATTTTAAACATTACAATTATAAAATGGATTAGACAATAACAAAAAATAAATAAATAAATAATTGCTAATAATGTAAACAAAAAAGGTTTTAACAAATTTTATTATAAAATAACACAAATTTAATAAGTATTAAACAACAAAACTAAATAAGGAAAAAAATTAATGTTACCTTTGAAGCTATACTAACTATGCTACCTGTTATACACCTATATAAACATATTTTCTATAGAAAATAGAAATGGATTTGACTGTTAGTTAAATATTACCTTGGTATTTTTCTTAAGTCTCCATTTTCCACTTTTCCATCTTGACGTCCAAACCATATTTCGATACACTTTTCAGCCCCTTCAAAGAAATCATCTGCAGCCATTTCACCTTTAAGGATGAACAATAAATGTTACGAGTGATTTAAATACTGTTTCACTGTTTAAAATTAAAAACCAACCGGCTACATTTAGCCAGAAGGGAGTTATTCAACGGATAACCGCTGAGGAAATGAAAGATGCAATCTCTCTCACATCTAATAAAATGAAACTTGTAGCACCTTGTGACCCTGGTCGTACACGTTATTAGAGGGGGAAAGATAACTCACCTCTTGACTGCAAGAAATACGACTATGAACAAAAAACAGACCTTTTTAGATATTATTTCGAGTATTTTAATTATGAATGTGCGCTTAATAAAAATCTGCACTACAATGGTACAATCAATGAATCAACATTCAACAGTATGTTATGTTTACATGTACCGTGTACTTCTGTACTATAGAGTAAAGATTTCATGTACAATTTACCATGTACAACAACTCTTCTGTGTAGTGAATAGTGATTTCAGGTTTGTGCTAGTTATCGGCAAAGCAATTATCGATTTTCGAGGAAAATTAAAAAAAAAAATAAAGGTAGAGACTAACAACATAACCTCACACTAGCTTGTGATAACGAAATTCTGATAATGACTTCGTATTATTTTACTGGGAAAATTCGAATATTTAAATAATAATAATAAATATTGTAATAGGTATAATTTGATATAATTTGACATAAAATCTTGATATATTATAAATAAATTATATACGAAAGATGTAGGTATTTCAATATCTAATATCATTGTTTTTAATTATGATGTTAAATTAATCTTCTATTTTATATTTTTATAGGTATTTTTTTTTGTTTTTGATTTCGGTATTTGCTTTTGTTGATTTTTCAACGAGAAATATATTATTGCCTCTCTATCGACTCTATCTATAAACAATTGTCCACTATTGACACATATTATTTATTGTATGCGTACAGAGTACTACACTATAACCACAGATTAATACTTTATAAGTAACCTGCAGGTAGAAACATGATAGAATTTTAATTGTCAAGATAATTATTATTAAGGTAATTAAATAAATTAAATGAAAAATGTTATTTGTTAATTTGTCCCATATCTATGTAATCCGTGCAAACAATAAAACATTGTTTCATAACTTATGTTTTACATCAGTTTCTGTTAAGGTGTTAACGAAATCACGATTTCTATATGTTGAGTGCTGGACAGTTGGTTTGGCATAATGGCATAATACTTATAAAATGAATCAAATGATAAATGTATGAGCTACATGATTTTAAAGAACTTTATAAACGTGATGAGCTATAGATTTAAAATTAATATCACTTAACACAGATATATAATTTCATAAGATTGAAAGTATTAAAATAAACTACTGTTGATTATTTATAAAATAGATATCTTGTTATATTATTGTAGTCACTCAGAGAATATAGTGACTTTTTTGTCGTTAAGATTTTATTTTAATCTTTCCTAGAGTGTTAATGAAGTCAACAGACATATTACATAAGCATAAGTCATAGCTCTTAAGACAATGCAATCAACCTGTTGAAGTTGGTAGGATAGATGACGAGAATTGAAAGTGTATTCGTAATCCACAGGAATAATTTATTTTATTACCTACCTTTACGTCATTGAAACAAATCACAAACTACAATAAATTAACGATGTTTGTTCAGATTGACATAAAATTAAAAATAAATAATGTGCGGCTTTATGTAAGTATATTTTCAATACAGAGACATTAATTAAAATATGTTTAAATTAACGTAGGTACCACTAAAATTGTGTGCGCGTGTCACTGCGACTTGATCCTATCGTACGGTAATTTACACACTAATGTCTAATACACTATTTGGTTTAATGTCAGTGTAACCACGTTCTACATCGTTGATGAAAATGGCGGTTTAAGTGATTATATCATCATTAAGATACTTATTGTATACTATAGATTAGTTGAATACTTTATGTACTATATAACAATGTAATACTATGGTATATAAATAGAATAATACCAGTAAGTATATTATTATGATCTGAGATACTTCATGGGCCTCGTAACTGAAAATCACTATAAACCGCTATATATAGTTAGCTATATATATAGCTGAAAACCGCTATATATATATCAAGACGGTTATCGGAATTTCCCAGAAAAAAATCTAATGTTTAGTAGGCAGTACCTATAGTCAACTAGATATTCGGAGTTTTTACTTGTATTATTCAATGAGTTATTGATTATTAATATTTAGTATTTATAATCAATGGTAATAACTATTGAGTATTTCTATTTTTACCGGAATAATTGTCTATAAAATCATACCCTACAATGGTATAATATTGTTTACCTTTATGATGCAACAATCAAACTGATACATTTTTAAATATTTTTTATTTATTTTGATTCTTCATATTTGGAATAATTAAGAATATATCCCAGGAAAATGCAATATACATTTTTTAATTAAAGCTAAATATAGAAATAATTGTCATTCTATTATAGGATCTTATAAGTTAAAAGCACGACCACTTCAAAAGGTACTAGGTACATTTTATTAAACCTGTTTTAAACTCATAGATCTTGAGTCATACCATTAATTTTAAATATTTATAATCAATGGTTATACTTATGATAGAAGTGTGGAAATCAGAAAATCCGAAGATTTAATACACTATAACTTATAGGTAGTAAGCGCATAGAAATTTATCTAATATAAATAAATAAGGAAGTTCGTTTATTATATCATAATCGAATAATTGTATGAATGTAGTCTCAAATGGTTTGTGAGAATAATGTCAATAATAGTAATTCCAGTGTTAATCATCGTAGGAGAATAATTGTGAAAACACAGTTTATTGAGCTTAAAAATAATTTACATTGTAATTTATCACATCATGATAATTAACCGTTTATATTATTTTGTATTCGATGACCGGAAAATATAAATTCTATCAATTTCTTTTAGTTTCCTTTTTTGGTAAAACAGACTTGAGGGCAACATACACGTATACATATATAATGCATTATCTACATTCAACTACTAGTAGTTAACCTAGACTTAAAATATTTGAAGAGCTAGATTAAATCTTAACACATTTATAGAAAATGAAGTGACTACACTTACAGAAAGGGAACAACAGAAAATTAATGTCATTTTTTTTTTAATAATTATAACTTGTAAAATATCTTTTGTAAAATAAATTAACAGTTTGAAAATGAATGATTCAAAACACGAATATAAATCGAAATGATTAATATTATTTCATTATTTCATTTTTCAAGTCAAATTATGTTTTAAGTTATTAATTTACTATATGTACATTAATTGCAACAAAATTATTTGTATTTAAATAAAAATATCAACACTTTACTCCCTTTAGAGTCTGAACCAAGTGATAAATGTATTGATTTTACAATAATGATATGTTATTTTAGATTCTGAACGAAGTGATGGAATCTATTGGTTTTACAGTGATGTGTGTGTTTTTTTTTTATTTTTTTTTTTTGTGTCTGAAGACCCCTTTTTTGGTAGTAAAAATTCTTCGATTTTATTAAACAGCAACTTTTCTGAAAGGAAAGTAAATGTAGATGTTACTTGGGCAAGTCAAAATCAAACTTTTTCAGAGCTTTTTAAAAGCATCGAAAAAAACGATAAAAAAATTACGAAACAACAGGAAATTTTACGCAAATTCACGTTTGGACAAAATCCATTTTTTTAAAATGCTCTGTCTCAAAAACGAAAAATTGCAAACACTTGAAAATTTCATCAAATCTTTATATTAGCTTAAGTTTTCTTAGTATTTTGACTTATTTATAGATAATTTGAATTTTCGATTTTTGTAAGTTTTTATTTTGAAATATCTATAAAATTTATTTGGTTGTCCGAAAACTTTTGAAAATTTAATACAATGTTTATTATAAGTTATACTTATCTTAACTAAAAAATATCGGAGATTGTTTAATTCAAATTTTTTTTATAAGCCCATAAATTTCATATTTGTATAAAATATGTTTAAATCGCGATGATTTGCAAGTTATTTTGAAGTTGAAAATTCATAAAATTTTTTCAGTTTATAATTAAGGTCAATGGCGTACACAGGGGGGGGGTTTGGGTGTTCAAACCCCCCTTTAACTTTTTAAATATATGAATATCTATACGAAAATGGTTAAAATTGTACATAATTTATTTTCGTAACATATTTGTGGAAAAATTAAAATCAAAGAACCGTTACTGCTGAAATTATGATTAAAATAACCCAAGAATATTATTTCACGAAATATAAATACGATTTTATATTATTTTCTTGAAATTGTGTTTATGATTATTGATTACATAGACGGGTTACGGGAAGTTAATTTTAGATCACTAACAAATTACATTAATAACTGATAATATAATTATTATTTTGTCTTGCTTATACCATTGATTATAAATATTAGTATTTAATATTTATTATCAATGCTTATACAGTTATACCTATGGGGCATGGGCAACGGGCTACGGGTACTTATACGACATTACATTTAGCCGTTTTGCCGTTATAATGTATTTCACTTTGGTAGCCTAGTCTATACAGGGCCGGATTTAAGCATAGGCTATATAGGCTGTAGCCTATGGGCCCGCACCACAACAGGGCCATCACCACACCATCATACAACTTAAAAAAAAAAAAGGTCCGTTTAAATATTTTTCATACTATTTTTGACTTGCCCAAGTACCATCTACATTTATTTTCCTTTCAGAAACGTTGCTGAGCAAATCGAAGAATTTTTACTGCAAAAAAAGTTGTCGTCAGACACAAAAAAAAAAAATACACATCATTATAAAATCAATAGATTCCATCACTCCGTTCAGAATCTAAAATTTTATGACCGTTTGAAATTTAAATTTTTACGAAATTGCATAAAATAGTGATTTTTCCTCAAACGATTTTAAATAGTTGTTATAATTCAAAAAGTACAAATCGCAGAAACTTGAAATTTTTATCAGCTATAATGATTGGTATTTCCTTTATGTCACATTTTTCAAAATATTTTAATGATTTTTAAGCTACTTATAGACATTTGAAATATTCGATTTTTTTACATTTTAGATTCTGAACGGAGTGATGGAATCTATTAATTTTACGATGATGTGTGTTTTTTTTTATTTATTTTTTTTTTTTTGTGCCTGTCATCACGTTTTGGGGCAGTAAAAATGCTTCAATTTTCTGAAACGGCAACTTTTCTGAAAGGAATGTGAATGTAGATGGTACTTGGGCAAGTCAAAAATCCAACTTTTTTAATAAATTTTGAAAAAATCGAAAAAAATGATAAAAAAATTACGAAAAAAACGGGAAATTTTACGCAAAATCACGTTTTTACAAAATACATTTTTTTAAAATACTCTAACTTAAAAACGAAAATCCACATCAACTTGAAATTTTCACCAAATCTTTATATTAGCATTTTATATACATTGTTAAGTTTTCAAAGTATTTTGACTTATTTTGACTTATTTATAGACAATTTAAATTTTCGATTTTTGTAAAAATTTATTTTTTAAACATCTATAACATTTAATTGGCTAGCCGAAAACTCTCGAAAATTTAATACAAGGTTTATAATAAGCTTAACTTATCTTCACTAGAAAATATTAGAGATTGTTTCACTCAAATTTTTTTTATAAGCCCATAAAGCTCAAATTTGTATAAAATGTGTCAAAATCACGATAATTTGCAAGTTATTTTGTAGATAAAAATTCATAAAATTTTTTCTGTGTATGCTTAAGGTTCAAAATTTTAACACTAGTTTGTCCACAGCTAATGTTCAAAAATATATAAAAAAATTTCTACCGGACCAAAAGGAAACAATTTGATGACCGTTTGAAATTTAAATTTTTATGAAATTGCATTATAATTCAATTTAAATATAAAATACTATATTATTATATACCCATTTTAAACCAACATATCATCTCCGTTCAGAATCGTTATTCGTATACAATGATACCTATCATTGCATTCAAATTTAACAAATACATTGTAATGACCCCCAACTATGAACGAGACCCCCAACTCTACAGCAGAGCAAAGGCTAACCGGTTCTTTTTTTATTGATATTGATACGGGATTATTAAAAATACTGAACAACTTTTAAAGTTACATATTTCATTAATTATTGTAATTAAAGCATTAAGCCTTTTCAAACAAGGGCCAAATCTAAAAAACAAGATGCAACAATGTATAATTATTTTATAATTATTTTTCTGATTATTCTTGTATTAATATCTACAAGATTTTTTTATCTGCATACTATAAATTCAACACTATAAACTTTAAAACTGAAATAGATATTTACGAAGACAGAATTTGTTTTTAAAGAACCTTCTTAAAGATATGTATTGGCTGAAAGTTGAAGTGTAACTTTTGCCATTAGCTTATAATTTTTGCAGTATATTTGTCTCTATTGAAAATTTGGTAAACCTAAACTTTCCGCGGAGACCATAAATTGAAACATAATATACTCGGATGAAAGTCTACAGACTATATAGATAGTGATAAATGATAAAAATTAATTGTATTTATAAAATTTTAAATTAATATTTAATCAAATTAAACTTTAACCAGTTTAACTACTACCTGTTATCATTTTTAGTTCCACTATAGATGTAGATAAGCTTTTCAAATATTTCATAGATAGAAGACGGGTTAAAGTAGGGTACTTCACAGTTTAGAGGATATATATAAAGACTTGAGGCTACAAAATACGCTACAATCATCGTAAGCAATATTCAATATTTTAATAGTTTTTGATTTAAAAATGAAAAAAAAAAAATAAGTAAGTACCATTGATACACATATTATAAATGTATTTTCATAATTGGGCATACATTTTTTATGTTACAAATAAATTAAGTTCACTAATGGGCATTGCAGCCATGGCTATTATCAATCTCAAATAACTATTTAGATTAATATATGTATATTAATTAAACGAATAACCATTAAAATTAATATAAAAATTAAAAATAACCATCAACTTCGTTGTCGATTACATATATTATTAACTTTATCTGTTCTAATACGATCTGGTTGTTATAAGGCTCGAGAATTCTTAAAATAATGAATTAATTATTAAAAAGCACAACAATTGGTACAAAATATTTGTCGCAAAGAATGATTGATGTTTAATGCGTTTTGTTAAATTGAAATAACCAATATGATAATTACATTTAAATTATAATGCAATTTGTTTACATTTAATAACAATTTGATGAAGGTTAGGTTTAGGTTTTAAAGTTGGATTTAACGGGTTAAATGTTTTAACATTATTAAATTTTGTATTTATAATTTGCCAACTAAAAAACTTTTTTAACGAACATAAGACATGAGTAAGTATGCCAATATTGAAATGATTAACATGTATCTAAAATTTGAATATATCTAACCATAATACAAATAAACTTAAACAACATCAAACCTAGGTCCTAGAACCTAAATTAATATATGTATATTGAATGCGTACTTTTTACCTTAGGCATGGACGATAACCATCATAGAGTAATCATTCTATTATTTCTATTAGATAAAATGAACGCTCCCAATATTTTCGATTACAATTCACAATATTTTATATAGAATATGAGAGTACTGAGATAGGTATATATCTAAACAGGAATTACTAATTAGCAATTAATAATTATAACTAAATATGTACACTGCACATGTCGTATAGGTACATTTTTATTAATAATAAATAATAAATCTATACTAACTTTACGACTATTACAATTTTATTTTGCATAAGGTATTGAGTTTATTAGAAGTGGACCAGTAGTACAACGTTAAATTATATATTAAAATTTAACTTTTTATATGAATAACAGTTATATATAATATGCATTTATTGCATATTTTATATTAAACATATATTCTAGTTTTTGTTGATTTAATAGCTGATATGAACAGTTAACAAATAAAATATGAAAGCTAATAAGATGAAATCCACCTTATATACCTTAGCACAAAATGAGCATATAATTGAAAAATATAATTATAGACTAGAATTAGGACGCATCAGAGCGAAAGTAATGGAGAAAATATATTATGCCACGTATATAGGATAGAAATAGTATAAATTGAACAAAAATAAATATTTGTTTACTACCTACCGATTTGAATTGTATTTTGTTATCTATGGAAATATAGTTATGTTATTAAGTTAAGTACCTACCAATTATTTATTGAACTATAGGTACCTAAGTCCTAAATTGTCAATTATTAGGTTTTACTTCTACTGTGTTTTAGTAATTAAGTTGATATAACATACACTGTATCAAACTTTGTAATTTGAATAATAAAAGTATAATTAATTTGAATTTAGATGCATTTTAGACCTATAAAATAATCTGAATATTTTATTGTACACACTTTAAAAAAGACTTATTAAGCCTATAATAATTGTTTTACCTTTATTTATTTATGCATACGACCAGAGTTGGGCGTTATTCGAATGAAATTTTATCTAGATGATTATTTATATAACATTATATAATTTTAATAATAATTTAATAATATTATAATATGAATAATATTTAATTATAATATTTCGTAACAATTACAACAAGTATGAATAGTAGTAAATAATAATAACAAAAATGTAAATAAATAATTATAGTAAAAATAAAAATAAATAATTATAAAAAATTTTGCATTTCAAAATAAGTTATTCTACGAGTACCTAACACTTCAAAAACTGAGTTGAAACTATAGAACTGTGACTGGGCTATTATTACTTACTACTATTACCTAAGTAGTAAGTACAATAATAATGTTTTCAATAATGATACATAGTTACTACTAAGGTACACGTACATACTGCATATATTTACACTTACAAGATGAATTATATAGTATATTATATAGTACATATTTTGTATTAGTTTTGTTTTGAAATTATTTGAATAATTATAAAAAAAAATGATTTGATTATAAGTTTATATTTATTAAAATAAAATAACCGATAATTATTCGTAAACCTATGTTTGAAATTTAGTCGAATAATTTTTTATTCGATTAATCAAAATTTAAAATTAGTCGAATAAAAATTTATTTGAATAAATATAAAAAAAAATCATTCGACTACATTTATATTCGAATGAAAATGTTTTTAAAACATTTGACTAAATATTTATTCGAATAATTATCTAGATAACATTTTGCCCAACTCTGCATACGACTAAACAATGGCTATATAATAATAATAATAATAACAAAAAATAAAATAAGAACAAAACAAAAACAAACTTAATATTAATAGGATAGTTTTAAATATTTTTAAAGTCGAATACTAAGTTCCCTTAGCCATTCGATCACCGCTGGTCCACAGTTATTCAGTTTTGCTACCCCTCCTTCGAATCTCGTATTTTGGCATTCTATATGGCCTATGGTCTATATTGAGCCGCACTCGCACTCATGGGGAATTGGTCATACCCTATTTGTGTAGTACATAGTTACACCTACCCTGCCCAGTTCTTAGGCGGTTTAGAGCCCTCCATTGTGTTCGGTTTTGCTCGAAACCTGGAATTCTGTTATTACTATAACTAAAAAACGGTTTCGGATGTTAGAGTTTGTCCACCTGTTTGCCCACATCATTGTTTTACCTGACACTGATGTTAATTTATTATTGTTACTATAGTCAATACTCAATAAGCACTGTGTTCTTTGTATATGCGTTTATCTGTACCCAATTGTGGTCAAATGTGAGGGAAACGGGGAAATAGATTCCAAGATCTGTTTTCAATACTTCATATTAAACATTTATCAAAAAATGAAGTACATATTAAAAAATAAATTGCACCTCAATATTATCAACTTATACTTAGTTTAAAATCCATCAAGCACTAAACTGATACGTTCTCCTTCTGAGTGAGGCGTCTCAAACTTTCAATCCATAGAACTGCAATAATGTCTCATATTTTTAAAAAAGAACCATCTTGAATTGAACCAACAAGAATATCAATCAAAAAAGTTTGTAAAATCTAACTTCTATAACTTATCTAATGGCTTTTTGGAAAATTAGTGTTGTAGTGATTTTTTTTAACCGAAATTAATTAAAAATTTAGTTGGTTAAATTTCAGTAAGGATGAACTGCATGTTAGTTATACTCATAATTTTGATTTCAAAATTATAATTTAATGACATTTTTAGCTGTAGAAAATTTAAATTTTTAGAAGATATGGGGATTTATGCGATTTCAGGGAATCTGTATTATTTGTAAACCAAATTTAGTTTGTTCAAAATGTGTGTTTTTTAGATTTGTTTAAAGACTAACCTGTTAATTTGAAAGATAATTTAAGAGCTGTCAGCAAGAATAAGAAATATATTTTATTAATTTATACATTTTATGATAAAGTTATTGTTTAAGTTGTAATTTCATATTTTTTGATAGGAGTAAATAGGTATGAACATTATTAAATGTTGAGCTCGCAATATATTTATCTTATTTTTTATCGTTCCATGCCTGTGTATATTGCTAATAATTATTATTCATCATTTATTGCGATAATACTCATAAGTAGTATAAAATAATAATATATGTCGTATTTTAAATGTTAATATTTCATTTTATCTCAATAGATAATATATACATATATATTATATTATATTTTATAGGTATTGAAGGTTATTTGTGGTCGTCGGTCAAAATAAGCAAGATTTGGTACAATGCAATATTATTCAATAAGTTTAAAGTTCAGGTATTTGTCTGAGAATTTTCTGTAAAGTAAAATGTATTATACAATTACATTTATCCAGTATAGTATTTATACAGGGACATGCCTTCCTATTGTCGGTCCTACCCCGTGTTTTCAACTCGTGCACGCAATAAAATGCTAATTTATACTTGTAACAAGAAATTGATATGTACAAAATTTTGATTAATTTCACTAAAATGCTTTACAACGATTTATCGAAATGAAATAGCAATAATTTCTTTCAATGTGGTCAACCTATAATTTATCCATTAATCTTAAATACGTTTTTACATTATATGTTTTATATGTAGGTACATTCAATTATCCTAAATTTGTATAAATACAATTACACATTATCAATTAATGTAGCTTAGTTATAAGATATTGGTACAATGGTACTAAATGGTACCTATACGACTATACATAATAACGGCGATGTAATCAAGTAAATTCATAATAATATAACCAGTCCTATAACCCCTGTACCCGAAAGTCCAGAAAAAATGCACAGACTTGTCCTAAATTTCAATCCTGGGCACGCCTCTGTAATTAACTCTTATAGAATTTCTTAATTTGTTCTGACAACATTTTTAGTACATTCAATACTTGTAAGATATTACATCACATTGAAAATGTAGGTATTGATTTTATAACTTACATTTACATCTTATAAAAAAGAAGACAATTTTTGTAATTTTATAGAATCCATTTATATTAATTATAAATTAGATACATATGAGCTGAGTTGATATGTACCTATATTGGGTAAATATTTATTGTTAGATGAAAGCAGATGCTACTAATGCAATTAGAAATGCTTCATTTTTATGTATAAAAATTGAAAAGTATAATTTTATATTGAATTATATAATCTGAAATAAAGTATGTATTAGATGAGATATACATTATACTACGTTGCAACATACAGTGTTGACTATTTATATTTTATAATATTATATTCTCTATTTCAATTTGTACTTGATTAATAACAGTAGTTATATTATATCATATGTGTATTTATTATTCCTATGAGATGCAATAAGTATTCTAATTTCTGATCTTATATTGTAGTGAGTTGTGACACTAAACAAGTGCATATATTTTATCAAACTCATTCAATTATAATCTATTCTTATTATTACCATTATGATTATTATTATTATAACATATCAAAATACTAGTTTTCATTTGTAATAAACTAAAAGCGTACACAAATTTGATTTTGACAATTTCAAAAGTTATGAACTTAAGTTTCCTTATTTATTGAAAATAAAATAAGAAACTTTATATTTATTTATTTTCGTAAATTAAAAATATAGTTATGTATTATGTAATAAAGACCATTTAGATCTCTTTTTATTTCGTTCTTATCTGTTTTCCCGGAAAAAGTGTCTGGAATTTCATTTATATAAAAACTTTTTTTTTCGTAAAAAAATAGTATAGTCACGGTTTTTAAAATCTCATTGACCGTTATACTATATAATCAATTACACAATGAATCTAAAAGAACAAATAGGTTACAACTCAAATGAGAAAATAATAATTGCTTTAATACTTATTAAATGCCTAATGAATTTATCACTCATTAAATAGAGAATATTATGTATTAGTCTTAGCTAGTTTTGGTAATTTATCAAATCAAAACAAGGCACAGGACTTAATACTGATGATATGCTTTTCCTCAATGGTTAAGCTTGTGAACATATAAAGTTTGAAGTATTTATAACTTTCTATATTGTTATATGTTACTTAGTTATACTATATATGTATATATATATATATCATGCCACTTACCACTTTGCCCTATGAGTATCTGTTTCGAGAAGTGAACCAACAAAAGATAAACTTTATTTAATAAAGGGATTAAAAACGTTGAACGTCGGTTCGATGAGTTTTTACTGTTCAATGATTGCTCAGATATTGTCTTAGGACCAATGACGGTACTACATATTTCGGCGCCTTGGTCAATATTATTTGTGGAGGCCTTGATAATATTAACCATAATATTATAAATTTGTATGTATTTTTAATTTTTTTAAGTCATGGACAAAGTGAAAACCAATAATATAAATTCATTTTGATTGGTCAGGGAATAAAAAAATTATTATAAAGATTTAGCCAAAAATTCAAAAATGAAATTAAATATTAAAAATTTAGTTATACAATAGACTAATTAGAAAAAATTATCTTAAAGAGCATGATACATTATGAATGAGTATCAATGTTGTGACTTATGAGTTTATAACTAAGTGAAATACTGAAACATGACAATTTAAAAAAATTCAAATATGCCTAAAAATTAAAATATCGTAATAAAATCATCGAACAAAACACAGATAATGTTCTTACCAAAAAGTTTGATAATGGATCAATTTACACTAATAACACAGCATTTGAACTACTGGATGCAAATTTGCTATGATGTACGTTTGTAAGATGGAGATAACATGCAGGTGTGGTGTGATGCCCTTTTACGTGGTGAAAACGTGTCATGATATCACGGGGCCTACTAAGTTCGGGGCCTCAGATATTTTCCCTGAATTCCCTACCCTCTAGTGTATGATTGGAGCCATATTTAACTATTAATTATTATAAGTGCAATTATGACATTTATGGTATATTAAAAAAAATAATGACGATAGCAAATATACCATTAAAAAATCACTACTCACCACTGTGATTTAGGTATAAATATATAATCATCATCGTCAACAGCTTAATGGTCCATAAAGGACCTGCGCTGCCACTAGTAAGTCTCTCCATTTTTCTCTGTTCAAAGTCCAGTCTAACGTTTCATTCTCATCTATTAGTCTCATATCCTTTTCTACTGTGCCTTTCCATATTGTTCTTGGTCTTCCAAGTGAACGTTTTTTATTTATTTTTCGTATCAGAACATTCTTTAATAAATCTCCATTAGCTCTCCATACATGTCCTAACCACTCTAGACGTTTACATCTTATATATGTGAGTATATTTGGTTTTTCATACAAGTCATACAGTTCTTCATTGTGTCTTTTTTCATATATTCCTAGGTTGTCGTTGTACACCGGTCCATATATATTCCTTAGTATTTTTCTTTCCCATATAGCAAATTTTCTATTGTTATCTTTCATTGTGGACCAGGTTTCACACCCGTAGGTTACTACTGGTCTAAGATAGCTTGTGTACAAAGTGGTTTTAGACTTTCTAGACAGCAGTTTTGATCTCAATAGCTTATTTATGCTAAAGTAACACCTATTTCCATTTGATATTCTTTCTTTTATCTCCTTATGTATGTTGTTGCTATTATTCATATTAACACCCAAGTATTTAAAATTATCCACCTTTTCAAAATCCATACTTCCCACTTTCAGGTTTGATTGGTCTACGTTTCTTCTGGATAGTATTATAAGTTTAGTTTTTTCTTCGTTGATAGATAAACCCATGTTTTGTTGGTTCTATTAGTTTAAAGAGTGAGTGGGAAATTTCTTCTCGCGTATTCCCTAAAAGAACTATATCATCAACATATGCTAAGACAGTTTCTTTACCAATAACTTCCATTCTTCTGTCTTCATAAGCTTCTCTAATAATTTTTTCTAGTCCCAGATTGAACAATGTTGGTGATAGGGCATCACCCTGTCATAATTCAGAATTAACCTCAAAGGCTGGTGATAATCTCTGTAGAAAACGTACTTTCAGTACAGTCTTGTCATTACACATCTTTACAAAATTTACATATTTTTTTCGGAATTCCAAAATGTAACATTGCTTTCCATAATTCCTGTCTGTTCACAGTGTTCACACTATCATAAGCTTTTTTGTAGTCAACAAATATCATAAATAGGTCCTTGTCAAACTCGTAGTATTTCTCCATTGTTTGTCTTAAGGTAAAAATGTGGTCGATAATGGGTTTCCCCTTTATAAAGCCACATTGATATCTTCCTATGATATCCTTTGCGTACAGCGTTATGCTTTCCAAAAGGAGCGTTGACAATATCTTGTAAGTGTCCAATAATGAAATTCCTTTGTAATTGTTTGAGTTTAATGTGTCTCTTTTTTTAAATATTGGACATAGTATTGCCGTGTTCCACTCTTCTGGCATTACTTCGGTTTCCCAAATTACCTTAATCATTTTCCAAATTTCATCTTTAATCGTACTTCCTTCATTTTTTAGTAATTCCGCTACTACGTTTCTTTCTCCAGGTGATTTGTTGTTTTTAAGTTTTTTTAAGATGTTATAGATTTGCTGTTTTGTTGGAGTTTTAATATATGGTTTCGCTGTACTATATTGCATAGTTATATCTTCATGTGTTGGTGCTGGTGGTGTTTTATTTAATAGGCTTTCAAAATGTTTTTTAAATTCTTCTACTACAGATTCCTCTTTTGTTACTAACTCACCTAGTTCATTCCTTAGAATCCTAGTCTGCGGTTTATACCCCTGCTTAATGCTGGCAGTCTTGTTAAAGAATCTTTTGGAGTTATTTTTATTTTCTTCAATTTCTTCAATCTTTCTTTTTTCCGCTAATCTTTTTTCACATCTTAGTACTTTATTGGTTTATTTTTTAGTGTTTTTATATCTTTCCATATTTATGTCACTTGGGTCCTTGATAGTTTTTTCTCGTATGCGGTTTCTTCTGTCTATTGCTTCCTTGCACCTATCATTAAACCATTCTTTTCTTTTTTCTTGTTTTCTTATTCCTAGGCAATTATTAGCACTATTGACTACCGTCGACTTGATTCTGTTCCATATCCGTTCTCCATCTTCATCTGTATTACTGTTGGATTTTTGTAATTCTTGTTGAGTTTTACAGATGTATTCCTCTAGAACCTCCTTTTTTGACAGCTTTTCTATATCGTATTTTACGAATTTTACAGATTTTACCTTTTTCCATCTTTCGGATAGCCTAATTTTAAGTTTTGTAATTACCAGGTAATGATCCGAGTCTGCGTCTGCACCTCTATAACTCCTGACACTTTTTATGCATCCTTTATGCTTATTTTGTATCACAACATTTTTTCTGTAAATGCGTATCATTTCCCCCGTGTTCCCCTAAATAACTATACCTAAATAGTAAATCCTAATTTCAATAGAGATCAATATAAAATAAATATATATATATATATGATGTATCTATAACAAAATACCTTTATTAAATAATGTACAATTTCGTAGCACAAATAAGTCACAATAGAGAACACTTTAATGCTTACCAATTAAAATGAAAGGGATGCAATATCCTTTCATACAAAAATATCAATTTCTATGTACTTTAAAAATCGTGCACATAAACATCTAAATCTAGTGATATTTTTCTCTGAATCAGAGATAAATCGAACACACAAATTTAATTTTTCTTTTACTGGAATGGCAGTGGTTTAATCTGTTATTAAAAAAAAGCATTTGGTTGAATTAACATTTTTCACAACTTTGCAGTCTAATACCAAATCAGTACAGGACGAAATAATTTAGTTTTGAATTTTTTAACTAGTATCCTTATACCATACTTAGATCCAAAAAAAGTTTAAAATTTCCCATATCTTTAGTCTTATATTTTAGAATATCATAAGGTGTTACTTAGCATTCAAGTCATTAAGTGTACATCAATGAAATATACATTAAATTATTTGCTAACAAAATTTGTGATGTATGATATCACATATCATTTATGTCTTATTAAATATTATGTTATCTGTTATTTACTTTATTCAGATACAAATAATTTAATAGTTGATAACACATCAAACATCACACATTTATTTTTCTGGTTCCAATAGAACTAAAACATGCCTTTAAATTAGTAACCATAATATATTATTTCTAACTTGATTGTTGATATGTCGCTGTTGTCCTGTTGAGACATTATACATTGCCCTACGTTAACAGTTTACTTTCCCAACCATATAAGAAATATATAACATAGAATCAGCTGTCTGTATACATATATCATAAAATCAAGGTTAATTCATATACGTAAATTCCTGCATAGAAGTAATATTACTAATACTCGTATTACGAATTTAAATGACGACTTAAAAATTGGATGTATCATATTGTTAAAAGTATCTAAAACCTATAGGTAATAGTAACTGTTTAGTATTACCAATGATGCAATTACGTTTTATTATTGCACTATTACAAAGTCTATTATATATAATATCTAGGTTAGTAAATCAATAATAAAATAAAATAATAAATCAATAGAAAGTAGAAGCTATACGGTTATTAAGCATTTTAACATTTAGAAAAACTACCACTGTACCACTCAAAAATGTTTAATAAAGTATAACTATCTACTTATTTTACAAAAATAATTTATATATCAGTAAAGAAATGTGTACTGTTTATTTATCTTTTTTTTTTTTATTAGATAGTTTTTGTAATGTATGTGCGAATATGCATTTAATTCTTATCATCTATGTAAATAATAATAATATAGGTATCAGTGTATCATTAAAATAATAATAATTTACAACTCATGTAGGTACCTACTTAATTCTACAATATTATTTATCTAATGTTAAGAGAAAAAAATATATGTACATAGTTATTTATCTTAATAATTAACGATTTAATAATATATTTTTGTTTGGTTTTACATGGTGTTTACATTGGTGTTTTTTTGTGTTCATCTACATTAGTGTTTCTCAACCTGGAGAGGGCATGAAAACATTGCAGGGTTGGTGCAAGCAATAGTCATCAGTCATCACACAGTAAATTTTTTTAAACTATTTACATAGACGGAGAAAATAGCTGAAAAATTAATAATATATATTTTTTTCAACTAAAATTATTAAAACAGAAAAACAAATCTTTAACTTAATAACTTTATTTTTAAAATAAAAAAATTAAGTTAACAATTTTTTTTAAAAAATGTTTAATTCATTGGGTGGGATAGGTCATGGAGGGTGGGATATGAAATTTTTAAAAATACACTAGGGTGGTATGGCATGAAAGAGATTGGGAAACACTATTGATTTATACATGATTTCGACCAGAAGGACTGTTCCGATTATCAAAATAAGGGGTGTTTATAATAGCATTTTTTTTTTTTTAATCTGTAGTATTAATACTTTTGGGAAGCGATTTTTAAACTTTACAACTATTTTCCAAAAAATTGAGGAAAAATGACGAAAAATAACAAAAAAAACGGAGATGATATGTTAGTCTAAAATGGGTGTATTATAATATAGTATTTTATAATTAAATTGAAATATAATGCAATAGTATGCAATTTCGTAATAATTAAAATTTCAAACGGTCATAAAATTTTCTCCTTTAAGTCTGGTAGAAATTTTTTTATAGATTTTTGAAAAGTAGCTTATGGATGACCTAGTGTTAAAATTTTGAACCCTAAGTATAAACAGAAAAAATTTTATGAATTTTTATCTACAAAATAACTTGTAAATTAGCATGATTTTGACACATTTTCAACTTCATAAGTTTTTTTTGTAGTCAACAAAACGTTTGTTTACGAGAGATTCGAGTATTCGTAAAAAATGGTATACGTTAATCCAATATTAAATTTTGACGATCAGATTGAGTTTTCCAAATATTTATACGAATTTCGATTAAATTAGATACTAGTCATTTTGATGTCTAAAAATAATAATTGTATTGTATTAATTGTATTAGGGAGTAGTGATTTGAAAATATAAGCCGAATATGTATATTGGAGTTACATTGTTACCTATATACTTGTATGCAATGTACTAATTACAATGATCATCATTGTAATTAATTGTAATTTTGTCACTTTAATAAAACTGTAAATATTAAATTAATTTTATTTAAGTTCAAAACTCCGAAGGTTCTACATACTTACAAGTTTTTGTATCCAACCCGATTAGGAAATAATTATTTATTACTTATTTTGGTAGATACTTATGTCTTATGACTTATGATCATATATAGATTATGGATATATAGTATAACATATTAACATGTTTAATGCAATCTCTTATATTCTGTCGACTGTAATAATAAATAATAGTATTGTAAACTTTCTTTAGGCAAGAGGCTGATTTATCCGTTCTCTTTCACTCAGAATCTTTAAAATTCAGGGGGGGGTTCATAAAAAATTTACAATAATCAATACTACATATTATATTTTATTATTTGTATATGAAATAAATAAATTACACAAAAATGATTTCGGGGGGGAGGTTGAACCCCCAAAACCCCCCCATGCATATGTGCCTGTCTGTATCAGTCACTCGTACCTATATGGCTATATCTCACCCGACCCTTGTACTTCACAGTCTTTAAGACCTGTTTATCACAAATACATAAATATTGCACATGGTAGCTATACTGTAGTATCTGAAGTATCTCATATGTGGCACCTATACAATATGCTTTACTTATATGAAGCTAATTTGGAATTTTGATTAATTTATGAACCTCAGTGGTAGCTGATTTCTCAATCCACCACTTGTACATGCAATGGCAGCATTTTAGGCTCGGAAAATCTTATGTGGTTTTTTAAAAAATAATATTATTAACTTTAGCACCTAATATATTTTGCGTATTATATACTTACGGTTACATCTACGTAAGTACGTGTTATATTTTAGGCATAATAAATTGTTGTAACAGATAGATATAATAACAAGCATGTTTTCGAGTTTATACACGGCTATAGGTTAGATGTTACCTACATATAATTTTATGATGAGATAAATGAAGCAATTTGAATACCTACTAATCAGTAGGTACCTCGTAAATTAGTTCGTAAATATTATATTATTTTTTTAATGTTGGAATCATTTAAAAGTAAACATACTAACACATTTAATTTTGTATTGATGTAAGAGAGAAACGTTTAATTTTGGTGTACTGTGCAATATCACAATGCATGCTTACTGTGTATTTACTATACTTTCGTACTAGATACTAAGTGGGGTGGTGTTATTATTAAATTCTTCTCTGTAAAGACTTAAACAATAATAATTTTGTTACAACACACAAGGTGATTTTTAACGCTAAACCTTTATTTACTTGGTCGTGTCGTGGTTATGTCTAATGTATTGTAAATATTATTTGTAAAGTAACCTATAAATACCTATACTTATAAATTATAATATACTATAATTCTAAATATACTCATTACCAGCCTGGTACTTGGTAGTAGTGTAGTACCAGGTAATGATTATTTAATAAGTTATGAACTTCTCGTTTGATATTTTTTTTTCATTCATAAATATTATCAGAAAAAATGATTGCTTTAGTAAATAAAATTCTAAAATTGTTTCAATATCTGTTATGTAAAAAGTTCCTATTAACTGACTATTATATATACCTTCATTAATTCTTCTGGAATCATAGAATAAACTGTCATTTAGTGTATGTCATTGTTCATTGATTATAAAATGTATAGCCGTATAAGTACCAAGTATATTAAAATAAATAGTTATACTAACTGATATCTACTGAGTTTAATATTTTACTGTGTAGTTTAGATTGGGTTAATTATATTGGTATTTACTATTTGGTAGTTTAGTGACCTTTAGTTTTTTTGTTCAAATAATTTTTCATAAAAAAAGATGGTTGGTATCTATGTCTTACAAGGTAACTAGCTTGCATGAATCAGGTAATGATTAATATCTAAATTATAGTTTAATAAGGCCTTGAGGACTGTAAATAACTTTTTCTTAACATATTTTGTGAATTGTGCTACATTGTTATTAATTGTTATTATAAAAAATAAAACTCTCTACAATTTCTTTAAAACTCATCTTTCATTTTTACCTTGTTAATGCAATCGTGTAAATATTTGGTTTTTATTTGATTTTTGTTGTAGTAATTAAAAATTATAAGATTATTGTATTATAAATACATATTTATCTATAGGTACAAGATATGTATTTGAAATGAATAAGTCTAAATTACATAAAAAAATTAAGGTAATTATTATTAAGTACTCTATCGAATATATTATATATACTTTATATACTGACATTCTGAATAATGCTATATAAAAACTATGATTAAAAACAAAATATATACCGGAGGTGGATAAGTTGAATGGGTTATTAGTTATTAGCTATAGTGAAAAAGGGCAGTTAAATATAACTGAGAAAAATGGTTGAGGTTGTACTGGGCTTCTTTAAGATGAAAGGTGTCAGGAAAAGGAAGAGGAAAGAATTAAAAGAAAGATTCAGGACGAGGGGGGGAGGAAGATAACTTGAAAAAAACGCCTATATAACGTGCCATGGACCATTGTTGGCAGTTATGAATAGGGATATTTTAAGGTGCCAGGTTACAAAGTGAGCAGATAGGGAGGACCATTTGGATTGAAAATCTTATCAAAAGATGCTCCTGTGAAAGTTTAGGTAGTCTGTTGTCGGCCGAAGTTTTCTCCAAAAGTTTTTTGAGTGGGTAAAGATTGAAAAGAAATTTGGTAGGTACTGCAGTTAGCTGATTTTCCTTTGCGTCAAAAATTATGCCTACGTGGGTATCCAATAAATGTAGTTGTATAGAACACTAATCAACTTGTCCTACATTATGCAATTATACCAACTACTTATTATATTCTGTGCAAGGTGCAACTACTTATACCATACCAAAACTGACAACACACTTTATGCATGATTATAAGACTAATGATAAATAAGTAAATGAATGTAGGTACTTGATTAAGTATGTAATAAAACAAGTTAATGTGATACGTATTAATGAGTTGTCGTTTTGAGCATGAAGTTTTGTGGTTCACGGCTACCGTGAATACGTCCATTAAGTTGCCTATACTATACGGAGTATAATTCAAAAATTGCAAATTGAATTTTAATACAAATTCGTTGTTAAACATATACATAGTATGTTAAATGTTTTATTTTATGGGACAAATGCAGCAGTCAAAATGTATTTTCAAAATTTTCATACTTTATGCCCCAACATAAAATTACTACCCAGTTACACAATAGAAATAAAATTCAATATTAATGAGTAGCAGTAACAAATGCAGTACAACGTTGTTGAAAATATATTATTATAATGTACACTGAATTATTCTCAAAAAAGATGAGATTGTTAGTGAAATAGAAAGTTTTAAATTCCATGCCTTTGAAATTGACAAAAGTCTGAGAAATGCGACAGCGCAGTCTACTTTTAAAGTTATTTATGAGCAATATCTAGAAGAGATCTACCCAAATATTACGATAGCCCTACAAATATTTCTAACACTTCCAGTCTCTGTTGCTTCGGGAGAAAGAAGCTTCAGTAAACTGAAGCTAATAAAAAATTATTTAAGAAACACTATGAAACGATAAAGATTAATCAATTTAAGTATAATATAAATTGAACATCAGAGAGCATCATCCCATGTGAAGAAATAATCAAAACATTTGCAGCCAAAAAATCAAGAAAAATCAAATTCTTATAAATCTTTAATACTCACTTTTAGTTTTTAAGAATAGTTATGTTATGTATTTGTTGTATAGTTTTAGTATAAATTTTTATGTCTTAATTTTTCAAAAACCTAACTTATCATTTAACAACAGTATAATAGCATATTTGTCACTTAACATCAAAATTGTAGTATACGCAACCGAACACAAATGGTATTTACCGATCTTTTATCAGCGGTAAGAAGCTAAGTTTTCTGGAGCTATCTTCACAGACATCGTTTAGATGCAATTCGATGAAAAAAGTCCAAGTAAATAGTTTAGATATTTTTTGCAGCAACTTATTAACCTCCGTTATACTAATTATATCTTAAATTAAATGGTTTCATTGAATAAAATACCATATTTTGGGTTATTTTTACGTTTTAAATGCATTTATAAAATTTTTAATACATTTTTATTTGAGTATTAAATTACTGGTTACATAATTTCAGTAATACCTTATTGTATGTATATTCACTATTCAATTACTAGTATATGAACTAATAATTAGATTTGTCTCAAATTTTGTATTCATTAATTTTTCTAAGTAAAGAATATTTTTGTTTATATAACATAGTTTTAAATTATATGTATTCAGTAATTGAACAGGTACTTTTTACTGTATTTTTGAATACAATAATATTTTATCTATCGACTGCAACACTCAGAATAAGCACAAATAAAAACCTTCTAGATACCTAGTTATTATTTAATATAGACATGATATTTAGTTTTTAAACAAAAATTTCTAAATATCTACCTGCAGTTAAATATTGCTTATCATATTTAAATGAACCAATATAATAGTTTTGATTTATTAATAAATTGTTTGTATATAAAATATTTATAGATTTTATTATGGGCCGTAATGCTAAAATAAAATGGGTAGGGCCCTCTCTCTTTTGTGAAGCGAAGCTCATTATATTTATATTATATATAAATCGTAAATGTATTTTAACTTAATAAATGATACGGATGTAGGGATATTGGAGTTTATAAATCATTAATTCAGATGAAGAAAAAGAAAAAATTGGCTGGTATTTCATTCAATGCAGTAATGCGAATATCGTGAAAAAAAACCAATATTCTACCTATGCAAAATTTAATGACATACAAAGCTTTTGGAAGCTCATTTTGAACCAGAACGGAAAAGTTCTGCGACCCTCCATAATTTGACACTGTAATATCGTTTCCAAGGAACTAACCTGGAATTCGTCCGATCATCACCAATCTTTGGAAACGCTCCCTAGATCACCTACTCTCATACAATTTAGTGTCAAACGAAATGGATCGAAAAAGGAATTTTGCTCCAAAGTAGCTTTATAATACTATAGAAATTATAGTAATTTCTATAGTAATTCTATAGAATATTATATTCATTAAACATTGAGATGAACTAAGTAAATTTCATCGACTTCTCATGTTTATAAATTCTTGAACTTCTAATTCAAGATAATTATGACATCTGATGTTGAAATTATGTAATTAAAACGATCATTGCAAGTGTTTGCTAGTGATTTTTTTTGGACTTTCGACCGACATAACCAACAAAGTAGGTTAGAGCTGCTAGTTTGTCTATAAAAGATGTAATTTGATCTTCACAATATAAATTATCATTAAATATTTTATTTACTTGATGATCTGGAGTAGTTTGACCCAAGTTAACTAAGCTGTTTATGTTTAAAGTCGATTAATTGAATTTTAGGTACCAGAATTTTAGGTATCGTTAGCTAATTTATATTTTTATCATTATTGCTGTATTGTCTTTTTGTTATCTTTGTCATTTTTAGATTCTGAACGGAGTGTTAATTTTACAATGATGTTTTTTTTTTTTTTTTTTTTGTGTCTGACGACAACTTTTTTTGCAGTAAAAATGCTTTGATTTGCTTATACAGCAACTTTTCTGAAAGGAAAGTGAATGTAGATGGTACTTGGGCATGTCAAAAATTCAACTTTTTTAATACTTTTTGCAAAAATCGAAAAAATCGTTAAAAAAATTACGAAAAAACGAGAAATTTTACGCAAAATCACGTTTTTACAAACTACATTTTTTTAAAATGCTCCAACTAAAAAACGAAAAACCGCAACAACTTGAAATTTTCACCAATCTTTAAATTGGTGTTCTCTATACATGTTTAAGTTTTCAAAGTATTCTGACATATATTGACTTATTTATAGACAATTTAAATTTTCTATTTTTATATGTTTTTTTTTTTAAATATCTATCAAATATTTTTGGCAGTCCGAAAACGCTTGAAAATGTATTAAAGGATTAAATATAAGTTACACTTATTGTAACTAAAAAATAACGGAGATGGTTTTACTCAGATTTTTTTATAAGCTCATAAAGCTCAAATTTGTATAAAATGTGTCAAAATCACGATAATTTGCAAGTTATTTTGTAGATAAAAATTCATAAAATTTTTTCTGTTTATACTTAAGGTTCAAAATTTTAA
>JAIPRK010001617.1:0-52173 GCA_025469195.1 Chaitophorus viminalis
ACAAAACATTCCAGCAAACTGTACTTGAAACAGCGTACTTATTGGGCAGTGGAATTTAAGCTTTTAAGATTTAGAAATTGTATATTTTGTGCTGCACGAATTTAGATGGTACTTGGGCAAATCAATCAAACTTTTTCAATAGTTTTTAAAAGCGTCGAAGAAAACCATAAAAAAATTACGAAAAGACGGAAATTTTTAGGCAAAACTGCGTTTTGACAAAATAAATTTTTTAAAAATGCTATAACTGGAAAATAAAAAATCGCATACATTTGAAATTTTCAACAGATATTTAAACTTACGTTTTTTGTACATGCTATAGTTTTCGAAGTATTTCGACTTATTTATTGACAATTTAAGTTTTTGATTTTAAATGTCTAAAAAAAAAAAAAATTTGTTGTCCAAAAACTTTTGAAAATTTCCGACAAGTTTCATTAGCTATAGTTACTGCAACTAAAAAAATTGGAAATTATTTCACATACATTTTTTTATAATTCCATATTTTTCAAACTACTATACAACCTATCAAAATCACGATAATTTGCAAGTTATTTTGTAGTTAAAAATTCATAAAATTTATTCTATTTTTTCTTAAGGTTCAAAATTTTAATAATAGGTTTTACATAAATTACTTTTCAAAAAACTAAAAAAAAATTTCCACCGAACTTTAAGAAATTTATGACCATTTGAAATTTAAATTTTTATGAAATTGCCTAAAATAACGATTTATTTTCTGACGATTTTAAATATTTGTACTTTTTGTAGACATTTTTACCAGTTATTATAATTGGTATTTTTTTAAATCATATTTTTTCCAAATATTTGATGTATTCGATTTTTTACATTATTTTTTTTATAATTGTTGATAAAAAAAATTTGGCTAGTACAAAATACTAGAAAATTTAATTGAAGATTCCACAGAAGGACTTCTTACTGTCATTCAAAAATTATTGAAATCCATAAGCACAATTTTTTTCTATAAGCGTTTGAACAGCGAATATTGACATAATTTTGACATACCCCTCGGTATCCCGGTCACATTTTTAGAATAGTGCCCGGTATCACTGATCAGACTTATATTTTATTATACTACAAATTACAATATGTTTTTCCTACACCACTACTCGATATTCGTTCAGCTCATTTTCATGTATGTATGAAGACATCAAAGATCATTCTTTTTCAAGGGACTTTATATAGGCAATATTTTAAATATTTAACCAAATCGTATATTGTGTTGATTATAGTTGGTAATCACGGCTTAATTGTCTATTTATATTCTTTTTTATACTGATTTTAAAAGAAAAAGAAGTAGGTATAAATGAAATTAGCTCCCAAGCAATTTTTTGAATTTTTCTTTCAAAATGTGTGTTTTTTCATATTCAACAATTTAATTGGCGTCAAAAGTTACATAACATATTTACTTTTTATGTTATTATTAATAAATCACGTTAAAGTTAATTATAATATTTTTTGCTATAATGCTTTTAAAAATAACTCAAAATTGATCTTTTTTTCATTTAGTCTAAAATATCGTAAAGTCATTTTTGGTAAAACTAGAAATATAATTTATTTTTATGGTGAGAATATTGAAATAATATATATTACAAAAATACAATTATTTACATTGAATTTACTTCATTTATTTAAGTAGCTTATTATCATTTATCACTGCGCGCTTTCGAATTTTTAACCCAAATCGTATTTACTTTGCCCTATTATCTACCCAACGTGATTTTTCATAAAAATTTGGGGATATCACAGGCCACAGTTATGAAATATTTATAATTACTGCGATGAATCAATATTTTATGGATAGGTCTATAAAAGTATAAACATGCGTAATAGACTTATTTTATTATTATTTTCTGAGGTGGTATTCCAAGCTGAATAGTATTTTTATCTAATATCCAGTTATCAACTTAATACCTTATAAATTCACATGAGAGTATCTTTAAAAATATTAATAATTTAAATAATAAATAACTTTGATATTTTAAATATTAAACACGTTATTTGGAAAAACCGAGTATTTTGAAGTTTTTTGATCATAATTTCCATTGAAAGTTTAACCAACTTTTTTTTTTAAAGTTCCATCAAAGTAAACATAAAAAATCATATTTGAAAAAAAAAAATTCTTAAACTGCATTCGTTCCGAAAAAGATACATTTTTATTTCAACCAATTTGCAAATACTTTTCACACCCGAAAGAACTGAAATTATGCTCTAACTACCCGGACAACTTAGTTCAACAATAGATATCTTGATCGTACAAAATTGATTATTGATATTGAAGGAATGAAAATCCATGTACCATATTTTATTTTAGATTCTGAACGGAGTGGTGGAATATATTGGTTTTAAAATGATGTGTGTTTTTTTTTTTGCGTCTAACGACACCTTTTTTGGTAGTAAAAATGTTTCAATTTTCTTAAACAGCAACTTTTCTGGAAAGAAAGTGAATATAAATGGTATTTGGGCGAGTAAAATATCAAACTTATAAAAAATTTACGAAAAAATGGGAATTTTTACGCTAAACCACGTTTTGGCAAACTACATGTTTTTAAAATACTCTATCTCAAAAACAAAAAACCGCATACACTTGAAATTTTCACCAAATATTTAATATACATACGTTTTTTATACTTGGTAATGTTTTCGAAGTATTTTTTTCTTATTTATAAACAATTTAAATTTTCAATTTTTATAAATGAATTTTTGTTTTTGAAATATCTACAAAAAATTATTTGGCAATCCAAAAACTTTTGAAAATTTAATAGAAGGTTCATTCTAAGCTATATACTTACTACAACTAATTAAAATCGGAAATTTCTTCTCACAAATTTTTTTATAAGCCCCTTAAGTTAAAATTTGTTAAAAACGTGTCAAAATCACGATAATTTGCAAGTTATTTTTTAGTTAAAAATTCATAAAATTTATTCTATTTATACTTAAGGTTTAAAATTTTATCACTAGGTTATCCATAAATACTCTTTAAAAAAACTATAAAAAAATTTCTACCAAACTCAAAGAAAAAATGTTATGACCATTTGAAATTTAAATTTTTACGAAATTGCATAAAATAACGATTAACTCTCACACGATTTACAATATTTTGTTACTATTCAAACAGTAAAAGTCGCAGAAACTAGAAATTATTACCAGTTATTATTATTAGTATTTTCTTTAAATCATATTTTTTTCCAAATATTATACTGATTTTTAAGCAATTTAGAGGCATTTGAAATATTCTATTTTTTTTTTTTTTTTTAATCATTGATAAAAAAAATTTGGCTGGTACAAAATACTTGATTATATTTAAAAGAAGATTCCACAGAATTGGTTCTCGCACTGTCATTCAAAAATTATTGAAAGTTTGAGCAGCGAATATTGACATATATACCTATTCTAGATCAATATATCAACTTCGTTCAGAATCGTTATTGGTGTACAATGACACCTATCATCGCATTCAAATTTAACAAATTCACCGTAATGACCTATACTATGAACGAGGTGCACTCCACCCCCTACTGTACAGCAGAGCGAGGCCCGTCCGGTTTTTTTTTTTTAATTATAGCCTTAAGAATGTAGAAGAGGTGGCCATTTTTTATCGGTATAGCTCAAGTGGTTATTCAGGGAGAAAGAAAGAGAGAGAGAGAGGTGAAGAGAAAATGCTATGGATTAAAAGTCAACCGTGAATACCCGCGTTATCGTCTTGTCTTACAAGAATGATCTACGCTTTTATAATCGGAAGACAACTAATTTATTCGTTAGTCAATTCATAAATTATATCATATCTTTTTCAATTAATTTTTACTACTTTCGGGAAATTTTTAACCGGGGATTTTATATCCGGCAATTTTTATCGGGACATTTATTTCCGGTGACTTTTTCACTCGTTTACCATTTTATATTCAATGACGTTTTTGACAAAATAACGCGACAAGCGTTATGCCAATTATTTGTGAAAAGTGTTTTTTATCTTTATGAATAATAGTATTATCCGTGTACATATTATGGTGAGGAGGGATGCTTTATAAATTAATATCATTGTTGTTATTAAAGTAAACAATAATAAAAAATAATAATAATTCAAAAATGAAATGCGGCTAGTGCCGCGAGTGACTCATGATTTTGTTGTGAAAATTCACCATTAAACATCAGTCTTCGGCTCAGTGCCCCTCCGACAGGTGCATAAACCAGCACAAGAGGAGGAATATTGTTGGTCACGCACAATGCATTTCGCTCTCCATACGGGCCTAGTAACCAACGTGCAGTTGTACAGTTCAGCGGTATACTGCATTCTAAGAATTTTTGTTCGTGTTTTCGTGTTTTTTGAAATCGTAATATTCAAACAGAGTGATTGATATTTATCTTACTGGTTTTTTTTGAATATTTTTAAAAATTGAAATTAAATTTTCTGTTTTTTTTTTCAATAATAAAACAAAACGTATTTACGATTTTTTCTTTTTTTTTTTAACAATTTTTGGAAGTTTTATTTGGTATGTGATGTGTTTGTGACGTTTGTGTGTAATGTGTGGGATGCGTGTACAGAAAACCAAACGGTTTTAAACTTGTGAGTAGAAATTCAATATTATTATAAGTTATAACCGTATTTATTATATTTTGTAGATATATTTAATAATAATTATTCAAATTACCGTTAGTTTATAATAATTGTAAAATTATTAGCGCGATAATATAGAAACTTTATCCGTTAATAATTTATTTGAAATACTTTAACGTTCTGAAATTTAAATTTAACTATTTAATATGTATTATTATTTACATTTAAGTTAATATATTTGTTGTTAATATAATATACGAGTGGTCTTCTTGTGATTTCGCCTTTTTATTCTATACTATTATTTAACGCAGGATGTAATTACAATTCATAACAATTATTAAGTGCATAATAGTATAAAAATGTTGTTTTTATAGAATAAAAATACCTGTATGTTAAATTGAAACGACGATTTGGTATAATAATTTAGATAGTTAAGTCAATAAGCAACAGGGCAGGTTTCTTGAAAGCGAAGAAGTTATACGATTTATCGTAAAATTCTAAATACACGTATAAAAGTAATAGCTCATAAATTAATCACCATTTTTACATTATGAGATATTGAGATATTAGATGAGGAACCTCATTCTGATAAAGGTTTAACCATTTTATGAAACAAATATAGTGCACTTATTGATTGAAATTATTTAAACCTAAGTGCAGCTTTAAAAGTTTAAACCTATCTATAATAATATAAGATTAAATATTTCCGTACCTTTTATAGTTATAAGTTGAAAGTTTCTGATCTAAATTTCACAATGTTATTATATCTGATGTTCATGTTAAACTGATAGGTATAGGTAGTGAATTATTAAAATGAACTAATAAACTACTTAAACCATCAGCTTTTGATCGTTTGTTCTTCTACGTTCTGAAACAGTTAAACATTACTTTCAAAAGATTTCTTTGACATTAGAAAAAAGTTTGATCAATGTTCAAAATTGAATAAAAATATACTTTTGTCTCATAAACCATAATAGTAATTATTTATTCTTTTTGAAAATGTATATATTTGAAATAGTTAAGCACAAAACAATTTTGGAAGAATAAACGTTTTCGACTATATTTAAATTCAGAAATTAATTTAAATTTAGTAATTTTTACATTTAATTGTTTGGTAGTTGATGGTCATTAGTTAGAATTTGTAAAAAATATGTTGAATTTTGATGTTTTCATTAAAATGTATTTTAATGTATTGTGTTTTATTAGGCGTAACCTGCCTGTAAATTACAGTAAAAACACATTCATAAAAACGATTTGAAATAGTGATTTAAAACATTTTACACCAATGATTATCGAATCAATGAAGATAATCTGTATTAAAAAAACGTAATTTTCATAGTTTATAATAGATGTATTCATTATCCGGTCACTCATAGAAAACAATAAGCACGTATACACAAAGAATAAATTATTATTCAACTAAATCTAATTGGTCACAGATGTTAATTATGTACAAGGTCGTTTTTAAAATTTTCAAATATAGTTCTTCGAGAGGTTCATAATAAAATTATATCAAACAAAATCTAATTGCATTGTAATTTATAAATGTATTAGTATCTAATTGTCATATATCATCGGTTTAACTTAAACACAGTAGACGGATAATATTTTTTTTTTAAACTGGTTTCTCATGTTTTTTGTAGATTTTTAATAAATCGAAATATTTATAAATAAAGTTTTAATATAAATATTAACTCTGAAAATATGAAATTGTAAAAAAAAACCAGTTAAATTTGTTAATTTGCGTGCTATACTGTATATGAGATATTATTAGATGTTTTAACAACATTAAATCTAATTTACTCCAAACTCAGGAAGTTTAAAAAATGGGAAGTTTGAAATTGCTGCAAAGGTAATACAGCCGGAACGAGTGTGTGTTTGTAAATTTGGAAATCACTGTAAATCGTAACTTTGTATTGCTCACCAAATGGTATTTGCAGTGTGAAAATAATTAAGATAAATAATTTTCATTGTACTATATAATCATAAGTCATTTTTCCTTCACACATGGGTTATATATGGGAATATTTAGGGCACGATTTACAAAAGTTTACCCTTAACCTGATGATTATTAGTTTAGTAATGCTCATTAAACTATATTTTTTCTATTGTATAATGTACAATACAAAACGCAGATTTGGTGAAAGGGAGTATTTTTCATCTATATATTATTATATTGTTGCCCGTTGGTATTATTATTAAATTACAGGCTCTTGATTACTATTGTTGATGGGTCATGGGTGGACCCATTGTAAGTATATCATTTTTGCAGCGCTACGCATTCATAGTAATAATTTGATTTCTACTCTTAATCCAGAGTCTGATTCGATATAACTCGTAGGTATTTATACGGTATACCGTACACACCATAATATATATAATGTATAATGCGAGAACTCATTGTCATACGATTTTATGGATAGGTACACAGCTGATATTAAAAATATTAATTTTTGTTCAATAAACACCAACATAATACTCAAATGTAATAAAAAGATAATTCATAAATAATCAATGTTTATTAAAATTTTACTAACAATAATTGTTATAGTTATTATAACGTTAAATAAGGGTCGGAATGAATCAATTATTAACTTTTTTTAATAAAAATCTATAAAAATACAACTAATTAATTGTATAAGCAGGTTTTTCAATAAAATTCAATGCCTTACTATATATCCTTACAAATTACAATCAAAAATATAAATAAATAATAAGTTTTCATGACAGTTTAATGATAATTGCTTGGTTTGTATCATGTAATATGTATTGAAAAAAATCGATATTTTTATACAGTTAATATTTTTGATTTTTAAATAATATATCTAATATGTATTTTATAGCTAGACACCTATTTCTATTTCTATAATATTATTATATACTCGTATATATATATATATATATTTTTTTGAATAATAATACAATATTTATACATAATCCTGTTTTGAAATTTGAATTAGGAACTAACAGTGGGAAATAAGTTTAAGATGCATTTAGAAATTTAGCATTCAGTTTGACAATGTCGGAATTTATATTCTGTATAAAATAATATAAAAATAAATAAGGTCTAATTTTATGATGATATAGTGCAGCCAGTGCAGGAAATTATTTGTTCTTCAAAGTCATCGTTATAACATTATAACAATCGATGCATTTAATTGTTCTCGATTTTGTGCATAGAAAAAAAAATGGCCTAGTTAGTTGTTGAGCTTTTTTAAAATATTACATTCTAAAATTAATATAAACATTTAAAAATACATGTGATATTTATTACTAAGTACCGAAAAGTCGAGACTTCAAAGATTTTTAGATCGATAAAGATGTATTTGTATATTGTATAAGTATAATATACACATTGTAAATTAAATATTCAATTCATTACTAAGATTACTATGATGACAAAACTAGCTCTTTTTAATTTTGAAATTATTTTATGGCTGTTTAAACTATTGGTAAATATTTATCAAAGTATGTTTGATGTGTGAAAAATATATATATTATATATTTAGATTTAAAATTTACTATCCATAGCTTTATGGGTGTTTTATGTAGAAGACGTACCCTGAAAATTCCAATTGATGGTTTGAAAATGTAAAATAGAATATATCTTCTCTATTTCTCTACAAAGAGTAATTTTTAGTTGTAGGTACTACTATTAATTTTAATAACATTAAAATTTAAATTTAAAATTTTTAAAAATTTTGTATTTAATTATACGTTTTTTATTCTAATATTATAAAACCTTGAAATTTGTTGTTCAATTTTGTATTTACAATGTTTGAAGTCGAAATCAATAATTAATCTTATTTATTTATTGATATAAAGGCAGTTAAATTACAGTTTAGTAATATAATAGAGTTGACAGTATAAGATTACTTATCTTATATGTGTAGAGAATTGAACGATAATATTCAATAATTTCAATACATATAATAATAAAAATAATAATAATAATAGGTTTATTAAATAAAATTTAATAAGCAACAATAGTAAATAATAGTAGATAAATAATTTTCAAAATTTCAATAACTTTTCCAATAGGTGAGATGAACTTCGACATTTCCTATCTATGACCTTATAAGCGCATTAATTCGCATATAAAATTTAAATCAATTCCAATTAAAAGCATAGGTAGTATGTAACAGTTTTTTCTCTTAGACTCTGTTGTTACTCTAATAAATTCCATTTGGTACTTAATTGTTACGAAAATGATACGTTAGGCCAATTACTGCAGTACTAGTTTTTTATTTAAGATTTCAGTTGTAGGCACCGCAAAACAAGAGAAGCGTCATTATGTGTGGTAGTGTGACAGTAATAATTATTTTCATAAGACACCGCATCGTAATAAATGTACATGTGTATCTACACTCTATACAGTTATAGCATTAAACTATTAAATAATTATGTGGTCCGTTATTGTGGTTAAGACTACGAACTACGAACACTGTTAAGTGAGATGTGCTACGAGTTTTTTTAATGAAAATATTGTTATATACCACCTAACATGATACACTTATACCATTGATTAAATGCTTATACGGTCTGGGTGATTGTTTTACATCTGTTTTGTGTTTTGTAAAATGTCGACCTAATTTGCTAGGTTAAAGGTTATTATAATAAGCACGTACAAGATATTGCGTGAAAATACAACCGTTGGACGTTGACGAGTAGGTGTATTCGAGACCATTTCAAAGTTAAATGCTTTGATTTATGGGTCATTAGTTCATTATACTATAATACGAGTAAATATTAAAATTCCTAATCTCTAACCTTTTTTTAAATTATAATGAAATGAACGATAGAAAAATTTAGAATACCTTATATATAAAAGTCATTATATTCTTTGATGTAAATAATATACGTATCGATTAAATATATTTATAATAAATGGTAAAGTTAAAAAGTGTATGGTGCAAATGGTACATAAGTTTTAAAATACGTTTATTATTTGATCATTAGGATAATTTTTAACTAATTTAATTTTTTTTTTGTTTTTATTGAACAAACGCTTCGACAGCGATAGCTTTTCCTCATGTATAATTGTACATCATATTATTTATAAAATGTATAATGTATATATATATATAAATTATAGTTTATTTAACATTTACAATTTGGTAACTTATGGATAGATGTATTTAAAAATTTCGGTGCTCTTTAGGAATTTTAGGATGTTCTCAGGTTGACTTTCGAGGCCAATTGAATCGAATATGTTCTCGGCTATTTTATGTTTTTTTATTTTCATTTTCATATGATCTGCCCTCCGTTATTATGTGTTTAACCGTCAGCATCACTCTACATGAAGTGCATTCGGTTGGTGATAGATTTTGCATAAGGTGTCTGTGTGTAAGGCGCGTGTGGCCTCTCAATTGGTTTATTATTGTTTCTGTTTTTCTTGTTATTATTTGTTGCCATGGATTTATATTTTGTTTTATTTCACATAGTTTTGGATTCTGGTTTGACCAGTAATTTTGCTAGATATTTTGCGTAAAATTTGTGTATATGGTTGTTTAATAAAAAGGTCTATGCAGTTATTATTTAGGAACATAATGTAGCATAATACTTATGTACCATAAAACAAATACAAAAAAAAAAAAATTCAAAATAAATGCATGTAAAAATACTTGCAAAATATTTACCTATATAAATAATTATTTAATAAATTCATTGAAATGAACATAGTGTTTATAATATGAGTTGTAACATTTTTTTTAAATAACTGTGGAATTACATGATTATTATCAAAAAATTTTACTTTAAATCGAGGCACTTTATTTTTCAGATACAGGAATGTTACTACTGCAACAACGTATAGAATGCTTAAAAAGACCGTAGTATGCTTACTAGTTGGAGTATTAACTTCGGTATGGTTGGAACGTGTTGGCAGTCAAGGTAAGGAAGTATATTATTGGAAAATTAGATTTTTAGAGTTCATAAGTAGGTGCCTATACCTATTTCCTATACAATTATATGGCGATAAAATAAATAATAAGACGCTAGTTAAAAACTATCATAGTGAACTGATATCGTATAGACATTTTATGATGGTAGTGATAGTCGATGATTAAGGTATGGAAAATGTATGTTAAGGACCTGTAGTATTAAATTTATGAATAGTATAATAAAATACAAATGTGTGAAATAGTATTAATGCAATAATTAGACTTATTAGACGAGGGAAAAAACTACAAAAGACTGTGTCTAATTGTTGTTGTTCGCGTGATATAATACTGTCAATGTACTGTATAACTACTAGATTCAATGTACAATGTACATATTACAATATTATACAACGACCAAATTGTATTAAGAAAAAAACTAAAAACAGTATGTACCTACCTACATAAAAAATAAAGATGTATCAAAATATTCAATTGATAACTGTATGCAGATGCAATTGTATTTTAACGAATAAACACGATGTAGATGTGGAAAATTATTGGAACAAAATTATGATTATTACTTTTAATATGTTTTGGATGTGTTGGTCCACCAAAGTTAACGATGCCCATGTAGAACTAATGCAATAATTATTAATTTAGTATTGGCTTTCCCTATGACTGAACATTTCTACGATAAATCACCGACTCGAATCAGTCACGGAAGAAAGAACGGATGGTAAAAAAAACGTTACAATTAAGTACCGTAGGTAGGACCCAACGGTCATTTCACTCATTTAACATAGACTTTAATATAAAAAAACCGTATTAAAATCTAAAAAATTATTTTCACAATCGTAATACTTCTTACTATTGATCTGTTTAATCACTTTCTAACAGCGGAGTTGATATTAAATCAATTTTTTTTATTATTATTACATTTAAGAATTAAATTTAAAATTATTAGTTTTTAATATATTTTAATATTATTTCGAATGATAAATTATAATTTACTCTTAACAGTTTTAACTAAATCTTCTATATTGTAGAAATAGCTTATTGTATCACAAATTAAATAGTATTTTATGATATTTCTATAATACAGTTCAGTATTAAATAGATACTTTAAATATACATATTATTGGTAAGGTAGATTTGTCCGTCATATAATATTATTGCTTACTTATACTGTCTACGGTGATTGTTTGCTTGTAGTATTCTTAAATAAAATGTTATGTGTATATAATTTTATAAGTTAGATTGATATACACAAAACAAAAAAAAATCAGCTATATATTAGGAACAGTTTACAAAGTTCTGAATATCACATTTTATACTCACTATAATTATAACGAATAGGTATGTGAATTTATCGTCAACGTGTAGGTTATACACTCTACGAACACATAACGTTACTTTAAAATATACAATCATATAGATGACTAAAAATAGTCTTTTATGTTATTTTGTATTTCATGCCGAGAATTTCAAAGCAAAATTTGATTGGTAATATAATTGTTGGAGGCTACTTTTTTATAATTTAATTTTTTTCCTATCTATTGGATCACTGGTACTTTTCATTAACTAATACGTAAATCTAATTGTATTATCATTTTTAATCTGCATCTGTTCCATAATTTTTTCCCTAGACGATGTATATATATATATATATATACGTTACGCAGAAAAGCATATTTTTTTAAGCTATTTTTACAGCAGTTTTATATGTATTGTAAGCGCTACATTATAACGTTTATGTGGTATAAGACAAAGTAAATAAAATCCATATAATTATCTGTGTGTTGTAAAAATCTAAAGTTATTTAATATATATTTACTTGAAACAGGAAATCTTAGTAATTAATGATGGTGATTAAAATTAAGATTTTCTGAAGGTTGAAAAAATCTATCACTCACATCGAAATAATCATCAATAACAATAAATTCAATATGATGAATCATCCAAACCGTTTTGTTTTAATTGTACAATTAAATTAGAACAAATTATACTATATATTTTTGTTTATTGATTAGTGTGTGTATAATAATTGTTTTATTCTCATGACGAGAGGCCCCAAATATTTGACGGACCATATCCGTTTTCCGGTCGGCTTGACCATTCTTGAAGAATTTGTTTCGGTTTTGATAGCGTGCTCTTTTGTAATTTTTGCGAGTAAAATACTAAGTATGTTTAATTAAAGTAGACACGGTGTTTTTTTTTCTTTATAGTGAAAACTAGTATTTTCTGACAGCTAACACCCCCATTCCCCTCCACATGGAATACATAATAATATGTAATAGACATTATAAGTCAATGTGGTCGGTAGGAGGTTCCCGAGATAAATAACCAATTCCCAGCAGCCTTATTGCACCTGTGTGCCTTATGAGTAACTGTACACAATCTAGATGGTAATGAAGCATCTAGTCACGATCTGTTCTTTTGTCAGTAGTCCAGGGCGGCGGCTGTGGCAGCACGCATTACTAATTTTTTTATAATTATATGTTTTTCTTTTTTTTTTACATTCAAATACATGTGATCACATTGTACACATAAAAAAACGGGTCATGTGTTCGTGTCCAGCATTATTCGGAGATCAGTAAATTGCACATGTAAGATTAAAGAAAGTATTGAAATTTGAGTATTGACCAGCAAGGCTGTATATACTTTATACTTACACACAAAGCATAATATATTTATATATTATATTTCAGTAACTTTATAACTTTATTATACAGTACATTACTATTAACTTACCATGTTAACAATCGATCCAAATGTAGACTTCAAAAGAATATTTTTGTACTGATGACAAAATTAACTATTAATTAATATTCAATATGGTGTGTGTTGTATAAGTTTTATTATAACTCACTATATTAGTTGAACAATAATAATAATAATAATAAATAGATGGTTATTATTTATTAAGTATACTTAATAAATATTCAGGAAAATAGGGCTAAAAATCTTATTTGTATATTCATATAATATATAACTATGTAATGTATATATTATAACGTATTAACAAATATGTGTTATCGATTTAAAACCACCGTCAGTTGCACTCTGAAGCGTGGGTAACGGAGCTTCATATATTCATGTTCCTCGAGTATATTCACCCTCATCTAGTGCAAACTAATGTTTTATGAATATTTTATACATTATATTTTCAACTCTAAGCGACTTTTTGATTGCTAACACAGTCGCATACAAACACCGTTATTGATTCATCGGAGTGGAGTGGTTTTCATATTATATGCTTGATCACCCTGAGGCTACTAACTACCCGTATTTTTTCATTTTCGCGACGACTACGCCGTAGACTATTAAACATTTATACACCAAAGAGATTGAAAAAATATATCATATTTATAATACGTACGTAAAATAATCGATTGTTATATGGTTACACAGGAAACATTTGAATATTTTTCTTATGAAGAAATAACTTATGTTAATATTGTATTATTATCGCTATTTATTCATCAATTTTTGTCAGAAAAATCTATATATATATATATATATATATATATATATATATAAGTAGATATATTTTATTGATTTTTCAAAGCATTTTAAATACTGAGTTATATAGCAGCTTTAAATACGATTTTTTGTTTTAAATACAATTTTTTGGAGTTATGCTTTTATTTATGTTTATATTGAATTTTGTAAATCGAAAATATTTTAAATATTATAGCTATACTTAATTTGCAAAATATTTGTTCATTTGTTATTTTTTTTAGCTTAGGTAGGTACGTAATCCATGTTTGTAAGATTTTAATCTTTAGTTGACTCATACCTACTTAAAAAGTTTTGTTTATTGTTTAAATGACTTATTTATTACACTGTTACCCAACTATATAATAATATATTCTCATGGTTATTTATTCTAATTTACGTAAATAAGAGTAATTGATCGTAAATTATATTGCAGCATGCTACAGAACTACTACGTGTTACGTAGTAGTTCTGTAGATCTTGTATCTGTACGTTATGCGTAATACGTAATACACAGATTTAAATCATTTGGATTCTGTATAAATACTTTATTTTAGGTTTAGATTTTTACGTTGTTAAGACATAGGCAAAATGTTTAGTAAACCACAAGAGTTACTCAATCGAGATTATATCTAATCGAAAGTCATTGCTTGAACCAGATCGTCTCAACGAGACCATTATTTTATCCACCTGAGACATAGATATTATAATTCCACTGGACCATGGCTCGTGGTATTGAGTTCCGCATAAATGGTCACCGTAATAACATTATAAAATGGAGTTGATTCTATAAATAATAGTTACATAGATACCTTTATCTTAAAGTAGCGCATGATTAGAATACATTTTTATAGTAAATAAAGTATGTAAAAGCTCTAAAAATACATTTTTATTTTACTAATTGAGATCAAATATTAAAACGTGTGTTGACGTTTTTCTCAAAAAAATAGTTAAAAATGCTACTTAAAAAAAAAACAACTAAATCAAACTCGCAATGATAGAGGGACTCTGTTGGAGACGTCTGAAAATCAATTACGAATGAATTACTAATAAATAAAATAAAATTGATTCAGAAACACGAGTAGAACGTGAGGACCGCCTGGCCAGAGATCGCGAAAGATGTGACAAGTTGAGTATCTCCCATATTTTCTACTATAGGTATATTTATTTTCAAGTCAGTCATTTGATACATGACTTTAAATTAATTTGAACAGTGGGTCCATTTTGTTCATTCAATAATGTCTTTAACCTGATTGACCTTAAATGTTAATAATTATTAAGCGATTGAATAATTTATGCTGAAATATTTGAATAGCGCCGAGTTTTTCTGTCGAATATTCAAATAGTTCACTGTACAGAGCTATCGGGGTGTCTGAAAAATACGAATTTGTATAATTTGAATCAATTACAAATATATTTTGTCCTATACAGGATGAGATTGCTCTTAACGTTTATATTTATCTGTAACAGTATTTAACAGGCGTGCAATATGTCAATATAGATATCTAATAGTATACAAGTAAAAACACATTTGCCAATCTACCGTATAAATAATAAATTATGTTATACATTTATAATAAAATAATATAAAAGTAAAAGAAAATTAGCAGTTTCTTAATGTAAAAGAAAAAACAAATTAGTGATATATAAGTACAATAGTAATAAGAAACACTTTATAACTTTATAACTTTAAACAATAATTCATTAAATAAGTGATTATAAGAAATATAGATTAAAAGATTAAAAGATACCTACTTGTTGACAAGTTGAAATTCAGTTGAGAGTCATTCAAATCAATTTGGAAATGGTGTATTTCCAATATGGTTCTAAATCCAAAACATTCAATAAGAAAATAAAATCTAAAATGGGGGAAAAAAATGAAGATCATGGGGTGATTTCAACGGCATTACCGTGTTTGAAACATTAATCTGCAGAATTCTAACGTAAAATGAATTCAATTACATTTTAAAAAATATTGAACCCCATGAATCCATGAATATTTAATAGTTTGGTAAATGATTTATGAAAACTTAAGATCAAGCTTTATATAGCATCATAATATAGCAAAATATTACTATACAGAGTGTCGCACCAGGATTTACACAGATATTTTCCGTATTAATTTTTTCGATATTGTTGTTTGTAAAAACTAACAGAACACGCTGTATACTATAACTATACTATATTGACTACTTTTGTGTATTATTATCGGGCTTGTACATATATTTTGTGAAATAATAAGCATGCTTTAAACGTGTAATATATTACTACTTACGTATATATCACCTCTGGATAAAATTTGAATTTAGAAATATTTTTCGAATAATAGTGAAAACCTTCAAAAATTGATCATTTACACTGTATAAATTGTAAAAATGAAGTATAATATAAACCTATTAATTATAATATTCGATTGAAAATAAGTTTTGAATTAAACTTTCTGTAGTATAAAATAGAGTTAATAACATTTGAGTTAATTTTTTTATAAAAAGTCGACAAATCCATTCCACTCAGAATCACGTAAACAATGAGCAATTATTACAAGTGCCATAAAATTAAATTTATCATAATATCATATCTCTATTGCTATATTTTGTTCAATTAATCCGCTAAAAATAACGTCTTGCTCCTAATTATAATAAGATTACGTACATTTTTTGACTACAGACTCGTGAACTATTTATGATTAATCGATTTCGATAAGCGCGTAGTTCAAAGAAAAATTAAGTCTCAGTTAGTTTGACCTACAAAAAGAAAAAAAAAATGTTTCAACTATAAAAGGACGTCGGGAAATTGCATACACAAAGCACACGTGCGGCTGCGGGTATATATGGATGTATTGCAACACGGACAGCCAGCGGGGACGATACACATTAAACGGCAAAAAAAGATAAAAAATAATAAATAAATAAAATAAACCGCTCAGAGGGCTTTGCTCGCGCGTGGTCTTGACTGGTCACGAGCACCCGTGTATAACCGTTAGCAGACGCACTAAAACAATATATATGTATGTAATAAAATATTGAAATACGAAAGCCATTTTCTGGTGTTGTAACTTGACACGAGTCCTGCGGTTTCACGGCAGAATATAATTTATAAATCGTATCAATATTCAATATCTGTGGTAATCATAGGTCGGCGGATGTAAAACAATGGACAGCGTTTGATGGGGAAACCGGCAAAGATTCTAATCGATGCCCACATTGTTATACCTGTTATAATATGGTTTTCGAGCTGAAACAAGCGTGCGTTTTCTTACCAATTAATGTAGCGGATCAGACCGAAGATATTAATAGTTTAAATTGATTTCCGACTAATGTTTCATAGGTAATTAGTCAGACTGTACTTATTTATATGTATTGCTTTATTATACACGACGTTTATTTTGTAACATTTACTATTTTCTTCACGCTTTATATATTGAATCATCATTTTAATACTTTTAATCGTTTTGAGTAATTGATAATCGAGTTATTGGCTTTTAATATTATAATTACAGTTGGTAGTAATCGTTGGGTATTACATGATAATATCTTATTAAAAGTGGGTAATAATAGGTTTAAAGTTATATTTATATTTTAGATTCTGAACGGAGTGATGGAATCTATTGGTTTTACAATGATGGGTGTTTTTTATTCTTAAAGTTATATAAAAATGATTATTTCTTTAATTTATGTACTATTATTAGTTATAGAATAAATTATACTAAAAAAAGAGTTAAGTGCGTCTTTGTACTCAGATTGTTTTTAAAAACCTACTAATTAATAAAGTGATGAGTTGCAATAAAAATAAGTAATATCGTATACCTAATATGTAACATAATGATTCAATTTTTATGCACCACCATTTTAATAATAAATATAATTGGTTTATGTATGCATATTCTTAATTAACTCCTATAAGTACTAATATTCATATGCAATTTAATTCCACCTTCGAGTATAGTAAAAATAATATTTAAATTTTTTTTTTTTTCTAATAAAATGTATTTAACTACCTATTTCTGGTGCTACTATAAGTGTAAATCTATTTTTCTTTTATCATTATTTTGTTTCCTCTCATCAAACGATGATTGGACGTAAGATTTCAATGTTATAATTTTTTAGCTGAGTTACAATGTGTGAATACACCGTGAAATATTTTATAGTCAAAATATATTGTCGCTGAATAATGTTTAATAATTTCGGTTTTAATTATAAATTTTAATTCATGAATAAAACAAATTGAAATGTTCATATTATTACGATGTAGCTGTAAGCTGTTATGTGTTATGTTTCTTGTATGTTAGAGGTGATTGTTCGTTCTAGATTTTGAAAGGGAGTACAGATATTATATTGGTTTCAATGAATTTTTTTTAGACCCTTATTGAAACATTAAAAGTGCCTTGAAATATATATATATATATATATATTTATATCTCCGAACACATTTTCAAATATTGATTTATAGTACATCAGATTTATTAAAATGATTTCAAATCAGATGGAGAATTTGAAAACAAAAAAAATTTTATTACATTTAAAGATATTAAGTGATGCATATTTAAGAATACCTAATAATTACTAAACATAACAAACAATTAATATTGAGTTTATTATTAAATTGTCATAAATTTAATAATAGCATCTTATTTAACTAAGAATCAGTAGTAGCATCTATAACATTTAAATTTCGTTCAAACCGTTTTTCTGTTACATTTAATAGTCGTAATAAAATTTGACATCATAACACACGTATAAACCGATATATGATGAAAAATTAACCAACAATTTTAATCGTTTTCTCGTTTATAATCTCCAATACTGAGAACCATGAATTTATTTTCAATAAACTATAAAAATTTAAGATCGTAATAGTTTTTATACTTTTAAATGGTTTTAGAATTTCATGGTTAGAAACACGTGTTTCTGTGAATGCATATTTTACTTCAGGTTTAACCTTATTTTTGATGACAGCTTGATCATTTTAGTACTTCAGTGAGCCAAATATAAATGTAAACGGATGACGGGTGAACAAATATTATAATAGCTGTGAGTTGTGGCACATTAATGACCATATCAAAAATATATGAAAAAAAATACGATTGACAGAATGGTAATATAATTAATACTTGATTATTTTTGTTCTACAGTTGAATGATAATAAATCTCTCAGTATAATTCTATCACAACGTGTAAAATCAACGATTTTTTGAATTAATGTATGTTGTTCACTCCAATGTCATTCTTCACCCTCAATTTGACAAAATAAACCAAGGATAATAGTAAATTATTATTGTAAGTAAAATATAGGATTTCCTGAAGTAATTTCAACTAATAATTAAATAGTAAAACGTTAATATATATAATATTAGTGATCAATTAATTTGTTTTTGTATTTAAAAAGGTATGATTGTATGAATCAGGTGGGAAATAATGGCATCTTATATAGTATCTATAACGGGACTAAAATCATACCGATGAGAGTTTTCTGTGAGACAAAACGATATACAATGCGGAAAAGTGAAAAATTCCGTTTAAAACTGGTCATAACTTATGCAAGAACTATGTTAATACTACAGTGACTTAACTGATGCGTATAGTTTTATTGAATTCCGATAATAATAAACGAACACTTTTTCACCTCGGTTTAACAGTGAATGGTATACTATCAATGGCGTACTTACGGGGAATGGTTCAGATTAAATATTAGAGTATAGATAAAAAAAAAAATATGTTTATATTAGTAGAAAAAATAATATTAGGTAATATGTAATTATTATTAAATATTAATTAATAATCATATTATATTGTATTTGGTCCATAGATAATAGATGCACTGTTCTATTTCTTGATATAATTGTGTTTTAAAATAATATGTTTTATTACTTACCGTATATTTTGAGCATCTAAATACGGATGAATATGAGATTTGGGTATATGAGGTAACAATTTTCTTAAAATACTTATACTGTCATTATGTATATTCTATTTTCTATATGATAGATAATTATACGATTTAAAAAACAGTCTTAGAAGATATATATTTATTTCAGTTTTTTAATTTTTTTATTAGTTTTTAATAATATTATTACAGCTCAACAATTATCTATATAATATAAGTAATTTAACAATATAATATAAGACGTGAAAAAATTAATATTATATATATATATATATATATATATTATATGTATTAATATCGTGGTCCTGAATTTAATATTTCATGGTTATTTGTTATCAACTAATATTAGAACGCTTTTGTTTATTTTATTAACGTTTACTGGCATGTTTTGATTTGTTGATTTTTATGTTTCCCATTATTAAATCTGTATGTGTTAGATTTTATTAGGGCTCGTTATCCAATAAAATAGGGTTACAAACAATTTTTAAGACAATTTTAATTTATGATTTTTAATTTACTTTCTAGACTTTTTTATTCTTAAGTTCATTTTATATATATTATATATATTTATATTTTTATATCATTATATTATGGATTACATTGTTAAATGGCATTTTTTTAGTAACTTGATGGAAGTATCAAATAAATTGTTATAATACATTATAGACTATAATATAATATTGAGCATTCCTAGGTCAATAATTTTTCGTTTATAAGATATTTTATATATTGAATATCAAAAAAGTTTTAAAGCTTTTTAAAATTTAGTCATTAAAGTAGTTTGTGAACAATTTCAAAAATGTCAGTTAACACCTTTATATCCGCTAACAGCTTAATTATTAAGGTTAGAAAGCATTTAAATATAGCAATGGTATCTATTTATTATTTAATAATACAGTTTATATTTGAAAATAAAGTTTTGTGAAAGCAAAACACTCAAATAAAGATTTTAATTTCTAATACTTGTCAAAACAATGTCAAGTCTGCAACGTATTAACTGAGTACTGAGGTACCTAGTAGTACACAATGACTGTCAAACTGTATTCAATGTGTCAATTTGATTTTAGCATTGTATCTTTTATAGAACAATAATTGTAGTTAAGTGTGTTCATTTCATATATATTTGTTTTGATTTTATTTGTATACAAGTCAACATAAGTGTACATACTTGTTTGATACTGAAATCTTTTCAGTTTAAAAGAGTAGCTAGGTGGAAGAGACAATGTATGTTTTCTAAAAGAAAAAAAGAAACATTTTATAGAAGAATAAAAATGATCTGAAATGTTTAAATCTTGAATTATTGTGCAATTTGAAATTTACAAAAATATGAAGTCAAAAGATTTATTAGAATGTAAAATGTTTATTTTTCTTTGAAATATTCTAAGACTTAGTGAAAATCTTTTATTAATATAATTAATATGATTTTTTTTACTTGATGTTGCAAGTCTATGGACTATGATTGTCGGTTGGTATTACATTTTAACAAATTATCGGACTTATTAGAACAATAAATCGTACCATTTTCTAACTAGGAGTTTACTATGCGAGGGGTTAAAAAAACATCGGCATTTGGACCATTTGGTTCTTTTGTTTGTATTAGTGAATATTTTAATTTTCAAAAATAATGTAGAGTAGGCCTATTCAAAATTTATTAGATTAAAAAATGTTATTCCTTATACATTTTGATCTCAAAAATAACTTTAAATTTATTAGGATTCAAGTTTCATCAACCGCATGTTAATAATTACACACTATACGGTTTTCTTGAATTTCGATAACTTGCACAGAGCTTTTATTTATTCACCTAGAGAAATATGATTTTCGATCTGAGATTTTCGTGTGACAATCTATAACCTATGCGTTTTCTCAGTCATTTGGTTTTCCAAGAAAGAGAAATCGATTTATATTTGTTTTCGTCGCAACACGGACGGTAATATTATTATAGGTATATATACCTATATCCTTTCGTGCATCGGTTGGCATTCAAGCCCTAATAACCACACAATCACGTGCCCTCTAGGTTCATCCACAAGAGTTGTGTGAGTCGTGTGTATTTTATGCGCTACTTGGTCATTTGCACTGGGCACGGGCTACAATAATAACAGTGTTAAGCCGCGATGTGATGTAACCATAGGAGGGCAACAGGTATACAGCTGGAATCATTGGAGCAGCGAACTTATTATTATATGCACTCATACGCACACTTTCTATTAGACCGTTGGCTGTTTTATAATAAAAAAATCTGTCTTATATTTTTGAAAATTTTTTGACGATACTTTCGCTTTGAAAGTGCGTATATGGATCACGTTTTATATGTGTATTTGCAATAAAAATAATTATGGCCTCGAGTGGTGTGTATTATCATACGTACAATTGTAATTGAATTGAAAATTTATGTTAAATTAAATTTACGCATAAATAGTTTCTGCAAAATTTGATTTATTTTCACGTCATTAAAAGTTAGTAGGTGCTACCTATAGCCATACTAATTCGATACTACTAAATAAAGTAAGACTTTATTGAATACACTTGTTCCCCATAATTATTTGTTATTTCAGATGTAGGTATTTGTAGATTAGAACTACACCCGCGAATGACGACAAAAATTAAAAAGGAAAATAATTAATAGATGTAAATAATTATAAAAATTATATAAACAATTATATTTTTTGCGTCAATGAACGTAATAATGGATGGTTATTACTTATTTTTTTAATTAAATATCAAACTCTTAAATCAATTCATTCTAAGAGATATTTAGAATACACTAATTTTCAGTTATCTATAACTCGTGTACCAAAACTCCATAACTGAACACAATATAAGAAATTAACGTTTCTAGTTTTTTTTTGATGATTATTAAAATATTAGTATTTCTTATTTTAAAAGTGGTTTCCCTCAAAAAAACGTGGTTACATTTTCTTTAACTTATAATATTTGACTTACCTACATCAATAAATATTAAATTTTTCTCGAGCCATTTAAAATGAAAAAATAATAAATTAATATTGAAAAAATTTTCTATATTCCTAGTTTTGGTGAAATTATATAATAAATAAGCCAGTATGGAGTCAATATCTGTTTTTAACGCTGATGGGTCTTTATTTATGACTTTATGTTTATATTATGTAGATAGGTCTCTTGTATATACTTGAAACTTAATAGCCTTAAGCTATTAATATATTTTATTCGTAAATATTTCTCATCATTTGAAATTGTTATCAAACATCATATTATAGAGTCAATCTTATACAGTACAATTATTATAATTTTTAATTAATAATACTTGCATCTTGCATATATAGAGAATGCGTCGAATGCGGTTTTTGGTTTTCATTTACGTTGTGGTGGTCGGTGGAATGTGATGGTAAACGCGATATAGGTAATATTCTGTGGTAGTGATAAATACCATAAACATCATATTGCTCGGTTTTAGTCACGATTCGTGAGAGTAAAATAACATTGTAAAATTAAATCAATGTTCCTAATCCTAGCTATTTCGATACCTAAGGCTTAACCGCTTAACGATGTAGTTTACTTAATAACATTGTTATTTTCAATTATTGTTCCGGTTTTATCAAAATAATGAATACATCTACTACGGTGTATCCGTGTATTTAATGACCTAAACGTCCTAAACTATAAAAAAATTAGTTCATATAGTTACACGCGTATAATAAATAATATAATATATAATATATTTATTGTATAAATCCCCTTACATTTTTAATTAACATTTTACAGTTATCCATAAGCTCATAACGTATAACTAAAGCATATAGCGTGTAAACAAAACAAATTAAATACAATTCAGACATACTTAATATAAGCACGGAACACTGAAACAACGAGTATGAACGGTATTATAATTACATTTTAAAATTAGGCTGCCTTATGTCGTGTCGGGGCACTAAAAGACACCGAGGCTGTGCGATACTATGTTTCTATCTTTTTTCTACAAAACTTTAAACCGTTATTTAATATTGATCCATATTATAAATGTAATATAATACCTGTAAGTTTATTGTTTCAACATTTTAAGTTTACAAAATCAAAATCAATTACATCACATTATCAGATTAATCATTAAAAATTATGCTTTAAAACGATGAATAAAGTATTTTGAAAAACATGGGAATATTTTTAAAACTAAATATAGATGGTCACAGAATTACTACAGAATAAACGAATATATTTTTCCTAGAATTTTAATCCTCGCGTGTTTTGAAATTGAATTCTATATCAATTTGTACCTACTCCAAAACTATATATATATATATATATAAACGTATTATATTTTCTTAAATTGGTTCAAATCGAGTTGACTGAAAAAAAAAAAAATACAACAGTTATGAGGAAAATATACATCGATTACGGAATGATACAGATCCACCGTATCCACGTAAATTTAAGTATTATCAGTCGTCTATTGTTATTTTATCTTCGCGAAGACTCAAACTAGGCTATGCACACCTACGGTGGTGGACCAATTATTTGATTTACGTGTCCGGAGGATGTTACGTGACGCATTATGGTCCATTACAGATGAGCACGTTTTTCTCTGTTTTATTATTATTGCCATTATTATTAATACATAAACTCCAGGTGCTAACATATAAAACGGTGCAAAGCGAGACGACACATACGAAAACGATTTTTCTTTGATTTTTCTCGTAACATATGTTGTTAAATTGGGTCGTTCCGTTGACGTATTTTTTCTCTCATCACACTATACACACGCTGGCAGCACAGAAATACGCGGCGCATTATACGAGCACTGACCGGAAAATTCCAATATTATCTGTCCGTTGTTGTTGTTGTTGATGTTGATGATGATGTTATATATTATACCTACGCGGTGTGTACCTACCTACCATGTACACGCGCGTCTCTGTACTCCGCGATCTGAAAGTGCCTCTATTTAGAACAAACACAAATCTAATTGCAAACTGTATAATTGGCTACATAGGCATTTACAGTTGTCCGGGTACTAGTCGAAGAATTGCAAATAACTGCACGAAGCGCGAGAAACGTATATACAATCGAACAAAAATCGATTTACGGTACTTATATATATATATTTATTTATAGCTATTGTGGTGTATTGATTTGCGCGAGGAATAAATAATGTGGGAAAAACAATTCATAATATTAAAATATTTACAATAATGTTACAATGTGTAATTTGTTTCAAATGAAGTCTGTCGGTTCAATAATAATAATAATAATAATAATAATAATAATAATAAATAATAATACATTTCAGTTCACGATATGCTATATTTATGTGATGTATGTTTAAAACTGCAATCTCGGCTGGTGAGTCGTTTTCATACATCATATTTTTTTTAGATTTACTATAAAAATATAACGAGTTGACGTTTACAGTCTTTCAACAACCGCGAATAGTTGTTGATCGAACGTCGCGGTCTTAAAAACTTGAATTTTTATAGATGTTCATCATCATGCGATCATTTTTGATATATCAAATATAATGAAAACATCTATTATGCGTGGCCTATTGAATATCGGCTTACGAAATATATCATTGTTAATAAATAAATCACGTTATGCTAAACTTCGTAACTATACAAAATAACCGTTGCAAAGCTTTATTGAACTTTTTTATTCAGAGACGCATAAGAGTAATGGTTGTCATTATAGTTTGTTATGAAGGTTATTTGATAATTACACGGATCGTTCTCTTAATTGCTCTTCGGTTGATAATGAATAGACGTGACCTGACCGATTGTATTCTAAATTACGTCGAATGAGCGAACCATACCATCCGTTGTATTTATATGGCTTTGGTCAGGCTTTTCCATTGTTTCTGAGGAAAAAAATTATCAGTTTAGTGGAGTCCTTCGTGAAACTTACTGACTAATCCCGCTGGATGCTATATATGCTAGATATATTCTAGTACACGGTTGGTCGAGGAGCAGCCGGATGTTCCGCAAGGGCAAGCGTAACGTCACGTCCGGTCCTATTTCTTCCCATTTGTTATTTTTTTACTTCCAGCCCTTCACAACTGCATCGTACCTACCTACTTAACGAATATAGAATTATTTTTAATAATTTAAAAACTGTTATTAATAATTACTGCCGATTTCATAACATTTCTATCAATCGAAGACATTATTTTTTTCATCCGGTTGTGCAACGTACGATATGAACTATACGAAGAAGGTACATTAGAAATGTATGTCGAAAATAATTATAATAGTATACCTAGTGAGTATAGTAACTGTATAAAATAAACCAACTAACATCTATAATTTGTATGTATTTTTACATAATTGTACACCATCAATGGCAATATGCAAGAGCATGTAATGTTTATACAAAATACTGTAAAGCAAAATGCTGTCACTATGTTTTTATATGAGAAAAAAAAATCTCCAGAATTAAAAATGTGCATTAACATACATTAACCAAACTATTAACGATCAAAACTTAGATGAAAACAATGACCTTTTCCAAGAACGCAGCACATTCTTTTGGGGTCGTTTTATAATTTGCACATGCAATATTCGTTTGATGTATTTAACTCACCTTCAGTATCTTCCATAGTTTTATAATGTAAAAATCCAATTATTGACTTGAATGTCCGTATACATATGTACCCATTCTTTATTACAAACTCTTAAGAAAATGTGTGATGTAAGTTGAAAAATAGTCAAATTTCTTGTTTTTATATATAAAAAAAAAATCATTATCAAACATATTTAATGTATTAAAATATAAAACATTTTAAGAATTGTCTTAAGTATAATAATATATTTGTTTAACTATACATTAATATATATTTTAAATCAATTATACTGAGTATATCCGCAATTTTATATGTTTTTTAAATAACTTTACTAGTTGAACATTTTTATATTTTAATTTCAAATTATAATAATTGTATAAATTAATACAGTTAAATGAGCAATAAATAAAATTTTATTGTTGTTATATAATAAAAATATAATAAAGTTTTTTAATAAATGAACTCTAACTAAATACCAATTAGTATAAAATAAGATAAAGTAAAATAGAATAATCGCACGTAAATATATTATATGAGGGTAATTATTTATTTTGCATTAATTTCCTATTTTATAATACCTATAGAAAAGTGATGATTTTCAAAAATTGTAATTTCATGGACATCACTTTTCTAAGAGTAAACTTTAAGTTTTTTTTTATGACAAATGAAAGGATCAATTGTAGTACATTAATTAATAGCATTAAAAATAACACTAAAAACGATTACATCACCCAATTGAATTTAGCAAGTGACTAAACCGTTGATAGTCGATACGAACCACATGAAAGCGTCGGTGGTGTATCTATAAAAATAGCTATTTAGGGTTATTAAAATCCCAGATGACACTGCGGTGATAAAAACGCTGTCATGATACAACGACTTGTGCGGCATCAATCAACCAGATCGTGATGTGTCAATTTGCAGGTAGACTATTCAGTAACGAGATGAACCGAGTGAAAATGTACAATTTTGTGGTCAGAATGGATGTTATCGAGTAGGCGGAAAAATCTTCGGAGACAAAGTAATTTTACCTGTTAATCTTCCAAGATAGAAACGTACTATTTATATTCTTTCACAAGAAAACATCCAACGGCACGTCAAGTTTTAAAATCTCTGTTGTGTGTTTAATGCATAATTGAGCCTACACATAGTATATTCAACATTGCAACACTCTTAAATTTGAACAACAATGGATCGTGATTTTCTTTTTCGGCTAATTTGATGTTGCTTATATAACCTCACGAATGGTTTACGAATATATATACATGACTATTAGCATAAAATAATTCGCACTTTAAATCCGTTTGTCTTTTAGACTTTAATACAAAAATAAATAAAAACACATTAGAGTTGTACTTTTATAAGCATTTTTTCAATGATGTTTTTGCTATCTTATTCATTTTTACTCGTATGAATAGAAAATTCTAAAGTTTTATTCTACTAGGTAGTATTTTATTCAATTTAGTCTAAACTCTAAAAAAATCAATTTCTTAGTATAAGAATAATTTTTTTTAAAGAAATCTACGATGATGTGTGTAATTAGTTGATTTATTTTGAAAAATCATCATTCAATTCTTGAGATATTTTATAATAAAATATGATTTTTATAATGTTCTAACATTATAATCATAATATAATTATATACAATATGGTTCTATATGAATATGAATGAACAACCTAAATACATTTCTTTGCTTCCTAATTATTATCAAATCACCTGAGTTGCACACTGAAATGTTTTCCGTGTATGAAAATTATATGTTAAACATTTTTTTTAAATATCGAAACTACTTTTAAAGCATATTTAATTTGTTTTACTAATTATACATAAATTAGACGCTACGTCAATACACAGGCAAATCATAAGTTAATAATATTCTTTATGTAAATATATCATACTTTGGATGATAGCATTCTGAAAATCGTTTCATTCTAATGGTGATTTATTTATTTTTTGTATAGGTACGTTATTTTCGTTTCTTTTTGTTCGAAAATTTAAATAAAAGTGTGAAGACGTTTTTCTAAAATTATAGGTACAATTGTATACGTACTTATTATAAATACGTTACAGTGCACACTCCGTACAATATACAATTGCTAAATATTTCAACCCTACTTTCTAATAATTTGATTTTCATTATTTTGCATGAATTATGTATACTGTTTATACGAGTACTATAATTACGAATCTTGGGGTGTGTGTTTGTGTTTACTGTTCTTTTGGACCTCACATGGAATCAATTAAAATAAAAATATATCATTATTCGTGTAATAATAATTCAAACCATGACTTAATTTCGTGGCTATAGTGGACGTTAAACTATTTTAGTGTCATTAAGTTTTTTAGACGTTTCAACTAATGTTATGTTATGACTGAACGCATGAAAAATAAAAAGTACACAATATGCAACGTTGTACATATACCTACATGGCTACCGATAATTGTTCTTCGTGAGCAGTGTTCCATCATTCCGTATTCGCTAATTCAATCGTTGATACCAATTGTACTCTTTAACACTCCTATCACAATAATGTAATACATCCTTAACTTATCGAAATCGTCCGTCGTAATAAACAACTGTAATTGTTTTACAAATATTTTATATTTGTTTAGCACATAATATTACATAGAGGTAACCACATTAAACTCGTAAAATATTATTGAATAAAAAAAATATAACGAATGTTAAAACAAATTTGGATATTCGTTGTAATGTATACACGGAATAATCGCATATTATTGTTATCACACTTAATATTGTTTATACTAAAAATTTTATATGAAAATAATAAACACAGATTTTCGTACAACTGACCGTATAATTCTTAAGTTATACGTGCTGATATGGTGTATTATAGACATTATAGATGACTGTTTACGGAAAAAAACTATTAATCTCATTTTTTTCTATTTTTTTTCTTCTGATTATTATTACTTTAACCGTGAAATCGCATTTTACCTTACCAAATATTGGTGCGATACATTAGTTATTATTTATTGTTAGAAATATCAGCATTTAAAAAAAAAACAAAAATAATTATGTAGGTAATATTTTATTTTATAATACACTGAACTGTAGGTAGGTAATATTAAGAGCAAAAAGTAAATATACTGGTGAGTATAAAAAGAAATTTAAGGGGAAAAAAAATAACAGTTTACTTGTTGTGTAGAGCTGTGTCTTAAACATAATCGTGCACTGAATATTATTTAACGTATTTCTTATAAATTTTAAGATTTAATTCTTAATACATTTTAAATATTAAACAAATGGCCTAAAACTATTTCAATTCCAATGTCCTATAATCACTTTATAAAGGAAACTTTAGACTTGAGGTGGTTAAAGTTATTTGTATGTTGAATGAATTATAAAGTCAACAAAAACAACGTATTGCTTATCAATACCTGTACGCATACTCCTTTTTGATTCGTTTCCATTTCCACTTCCGTTTATTTTCATTGAAAAATCCATCTGGAATTACAGATTCTTCAGTACAACATAATAACGTACGTCTTCACTTATCTACATATGAAAATGAATTATTCATTAAACCATTACGTTTTGAAGACGATCACGACATCGGTTATACAAAATTTATGATGACTACTATGTGAAAATTATTTTAGAAAAGATATACTGAGGTATGTATATGTGTTAATGCAATAAATCTGACGGTAGTCGTCACGACCGTTTAACAAGTGGTTCGAAATTGTTGAATGGTTCTTTTATTCATTTCATTAATATACGTGTCGTCGAATTAATAATTAAACAATAAACGTATTTGGATTTTATAAACGACATTAAACTCGAGGATATGAAATAGATATTCTCAGTTCTCACGATGTTTTTCTTCTGAACTCGATTTATGTACCTATTTGATTCAAAATATGAAGAATATGAAGAATCAAGAACTCAACATTTATATATATATTAAAAACATACTCATAGAAATTATCATTGTTAAGACAAAGTATCAACGTATCATCTATACAGTCACTTATAGATTCTTAGTAAAACAACAAATATATTGACTTTATCATAATATTAGCGGTTTTTTATTTTTTAATTGTATGCATATTTCATTCAGAAGGAGTGTTCCGATATATAGAAACTAATAAATTTTCCGAAAGGGAATGTTATCTAGTTTAATACATTAAGAGGGTTATTATTTGATTTTCCCAATATTTTTACGAATAACTGAGAAAGAAGTAGTATAAAATTGCAAAAAATGTTTACAGGATTTGTACTTGATATTTGTTTTTTAGTCTTAGTAGGCGCTAAAAATGTACTGGGTACTTTATTCATCACCACAAAATCAACACAATACTAACATAAACATATTGACCTCGGTAACCAATAAACGAAAAAAAATATACATCCAACCATGAGCTCAAACTGCCATCGACCCTTAAAAATTCGATTTTCGCAAAATCCTTTCTTGGTGTTCACTTACATTGTATAAGAAACCTATGTGCAAAATGTCAAGTCTCAAAACCCAGTGTTTAAGGCTGAGCGTTGATACATCAGTTTATTCTCTTATGTATACATATACTTGTAAGATTATTTGTTTTTCTGATCTATCCGTACTATTTCACTCAGTATCATTTTTTTGAAAGAAATGTTGCATTGGTTTCAAATTTAAAAGACCAATAACCTTAAAGTAGGGTCTCACTTGATTTAAGAGTATCGCTTTTTTTTTGACAAAACTTGTACATTTCAATACATAATATTATGTTAAATAACAATGACGACCCGTGAATGGATTGACATTAAAATAACTATTTCAATTTCTATTGATCGTGTTCATATTTGCACACCTACCTGTATAGGCTGTTGTGAGCAGTAATATTTTAAGTCAATAATAACAATGTCAAATGATGTAAATATTGTTATTAAATAGCGTTAACGATAAAAGTAAATATAGTAAATATATATTTTTTTTAAAAACCCCTACAAAAGTTTTAATATCCATAATATAGTATTATGCTAACTCATGAGAAACGTTGTACTTTTATGAGTTATACACCGTGAGGAGAATCTTGCGTGCATCGGTAGCGATTTGTTCGGTTAAATCCGAAACGGATTTCCTGTTACTCCAAACATAACAAACGTACCTATGTATAATGCTGCCACACTTGAGCTCCTTAGCAACCACCTGTTCCCTATACTTACACACCATCTGTACATACTTCCGTTACGGTTGGCGAAAGCAACATTTTCCATCTCATTGTCTTACTCGGGTTTCAAAATGAACAAAAAATACGAACAAAAATGTGTTGGATTTTATTAGTAACTTATTCATTTACTTTTCAGTGTCATTCTTTGTATATTTTACCAAATACCTGTGATGACATTTGATACATTCTAATCAATGGCGTAACTGCGTCGTAGGTGAGCCAGTGGTACCTAGGTAAAAAATAAAAAATAATTGAAAAATCATAAAACATGGTACTCGTTACTTATTTTTTGATTTATAAGGATATATGACTGACTATTACATAACAAATAATAATTCTAAGATTGTTTTTAATCATTCAAAATTCAAATAATCATACACACAGTCAGTATTCAATATGCGAGGATTTAATAACATTTTAGTCGGAGTTATAAGTTTGTAAATTATGCAATAACCCATAAAAATGAAGAAAAAAAATAACCTATATATCGGATAACTTTTATCATAGGGTTTAATTATTACCCAGAGGCTGGAGCTCATAGACTCACTCAAATTTTATATATAAAATCCAGTAAAAATAACACTCTCAGTCTCAAATAATGAAATAAAACTTCTTATTGTATATGATACTTGTTATACTATAAGTAAGATCCGTTGATATAATATTAAATTGCAAAATCAAAACTGATACATTTTGAAATCATTCCTGAGTATTTCGTTATTTAAAAATCAGCAGCTTATTTACAACAATATTATTCTTACACTATTTATTCAACTGTTAATAAATGTGTTTTATTTTAATTTCAGCTGTCGTGGACAATCGTTGCTATTTAGAAAATGGTGGTTCGGCAGAAAGCTTCTTCGTGTCCGAAGACGTACCAGTAGGATCTATTATTGGTAGAACAATCATTTTATGTGATTATGTTTGCATGGCTAAGTATATTTTGTTATTTTCAGGTGTATTGAAGATAAATGGAGATACATCTGAAAATGGAAATATAAATTTATCACTAAAAGAAGTAGACAGTCCAGTAGCCATTATACCGGAAACCAAAGAACTTAGCCTGACAAAACTACTAGATAAAGAAGTATGATTATAACAGTCATCATAAATACTACGTTGAAATGAATTATTAATTCTTAATTTATTGTTCTTATTATAGGGTATTTCTGGACCGTCTTCCGTTTACGTGAATATAATTTGTGAACGAAAGCATACCGCCGACCCAGTAAGTGTACTGTTTTAATTGTTTAATTTTACAGTGGGTAATCATATGATTCTAAAGAAAACTAAGAAACATTTTACCTGTTTTAGAATTTTGCAATTCCCGTAAGTATTCGAGTCACTGACGCTAATGACAATGCACCAATATTCGTAAATGCTCCATACGTTCTCAACATATCTGAGGTGAATATCTTGAATTATTCGTTAATATCAACTTTAAATGGGTTTAATTCGAAATTCGTTTCTTCTCAGGTAACTGTTGTAGGAACTAGAGTACTTCAAGGTATTAAAGCTGTCGACGCTGATCAACTTGGTCCGTTTTCTACTGTTCATTACACCGTACTCCCAGGACCGCATTCGGTAAGTCCAATAAAATAATTATTATCCTGATAATATGACAAAAATGATGTAAAATTTGTATGTTTATATAATATAGTGTAGGTGTTACACATATAAGCAACAAGGCCGTATCTTGAGGGTCCACACTTCCACGGGGTCTAATACCCCCCTCCCCCCCCGTTATTTCTCACGTATTCAATAAACAGAACTTTGATTGATTAAAATTACTAAGATTTAATTTAAACTTACCCTGAAAAAAAATTTTGACACAGCCTTGAATGGATATATGAACACGAATAATAATATATTATGATGATGGTGTGTGGCTTATTATTATACTGTTGTTGTTTGAAACCCTACAGCTGTATAATGATTAATGCGCATTTTATTTCATAATAATGTTAAAACACTATATTATATATTTGCATCAATTGTGTTTTATGCAGCTGATTTTTATAAATGGAAATAAAACAATCCTAGAGGTATGACGTATATTAAGTACAATAATTGGGCACCTTGTCGAATAGATTTTTACTGTAAAACGATTTTCATAATAATATAATATGATATGCATATTAATCGAGTAGTTTCAATGTAATATACGTGTGACTTATTGAAAATATGATATTGTCTTAATCTAAACATGTAATTATTACAGGATTACTTCGTTTTTGTTAACGGCCTCGAGGGAACTCTAGTGTTAAGGAAAGCGTTGGACTATGAAACTCTTTCGAATTTTACCATTGGAATACGCGCACAGGTAATGTTATATGAACCGTATAAAAATAAGTTGTTACGCGTGTAGCATTTTATACAAGCGCTGTGACCACTGACCGCCGATCTTATACGTTTTATCTTAGGATCAAGGCAATCCACCGCAATACACAGATACGGTCATTTATGTCAACATCATTGATGCAGACGATCAAAATCCGAAATTCTACGATGAAAGATATACTGCTACGCTGCATGATAATACCATTAAAGTAATATACTGGCGTTAAAACCTTTTCGCCGGAATACATCATCGTCATAATATTTTTCGTTTTGTTATATTATAGGGTACGAAACTTAAGGTGTTTCCTAGAGAAATCGCTGCGTACGATCAAGATCTTGGAATAAACGCGAATATATTCTACACTCTGAATCCTGGTGGGTATTGAAGTTCAATTGTAATGTCATTATATTCCTAATAATAAATTTTATTCATCATTGTGATAACTATATTTAGATACTCAAGACTCTCGATACTTTGAATTGGATAGAGTTTCGGGTAGCGTTACCGTCAAACGTGCCATTCCAGAAGACGATTTGTTACAACCAGCCACTATGGTCATTAGAGTAAGCATTTAAGACTTTTCCTATGAATGTGATCGTGAACATTACATAAATTAAAAACCGTATTTGTCAATAACAGGCCACGCAGTTCGATAATGCCGATCGTTATGCATTGGCCACGTTGACTATCAGTCGGCCAGGTACTTCGCTTCGTGAACTGCAATTCTTACAAGATCACTATCAGGCTGGAGTATTGGAAAATGTACCTTTAGATAGTGTTCTGCTGACCGTGATCACCAATAAGCCAAAAGACAAGCGGTTGAAATATTGGCTAAGCAATTATACGGATATATTTTCAATTTCAATCAACGGCGACATAATCTTGAAGAAACCGCTGGATTATGAAACAGTGGACAACTACGTGTTTTATGCTTTTGCCACCGACAGTTTTATGGTATATATTAATAAAAATATAATTAAAATAAACTCGTAATAGGCTTGCATCCTGTTTCGCACACCACTGAAGGCTCATAAACCGCAATAATCTCAGTTTGTTTTCAAACATAATTCATATTTAATATACTGGACTATTATCCTGGTATTTCATAACTATTGTTAAAAAAATTATAAACACAATTATATAAATCATTTTTAACTTGTATACGATATTCCTTAATCCTATATCAAAAAGTATCTCTATACTTTTAATATATATGTATTGAGAATGTAAATTAACACAAATAAAATATTAAAACTGTATTTTATAGACAAATGAACTGTAATAGTTAACTAAAAGATATATGTATTCGTGAGATTTAACACACAGTATATTTGACTGAAATTATAATATACATTTATTTTCAAGATTTTGTTATAAAGGTCCGTGTATGAATTTTTTTTGTTTTTTAACAAACCAGTTCGGCTGAGGGTATGATTATTTATAATTTATAAATGGTTTAAATCATATTTTTAGATTTTTAGAATAGGTACCTTAATTCTTATACAAATTAAATGAATTAGTATAAAACGTTTTAAAAACCTAATTTAAAGTTTTCTTCTCTTTCACTGCCCGTGTACTTTTCACACTTTCTATTAGAATATCTTCTATTTTTAATTTCATTTTGAAACTGTGAACATAATTCATTTTTATATTTGTAATTTTATATAATACATATGAAAAATAGTACACAAATTGAAAATAAAATAATTTATTCTTACCTTCAACTATAATATCTATGTTATTATACATATACAATTAGAAAAAACGGCAAGGTAAAAGATTTGTGTTTAAATCGGATAAACTAATGTCAGCTTTTTAATCTTTTATAATTTTATAATAACGAACGATAGTCTTTGTTTATCATAATTCATAATTGTAAAATGTATAAACTAATAATTTATCTTTAAACGCAATTTATACTTGAATATTTTAAGTTGTAGTAAGTGCCTAATACTTCTTAATTAGATATTAAATTGGTTACCTTTGATGTGTAGAAACCAAGGACAACATTGTACTTATAGTTAGTAAAAAAGAAAACTAAACCGTGAACGTTTATTTATTGTTTTATTTTATATTTCGCTAAAATATTCATGATTAACCTGCAATGTAATAGCTAACTGTTAACTTAACCATGTGTAATACGCCTACTCGGGACAGTCAATAAAAGGAGAAAAACACTTAATTTTTATAATACTGTTTTAAAAATAGATTATCGATGAACATTAAAAGATAATGTACATACTATGATTTCAATGAATAATAAACCGTGCGAACTGATGCGGTTTATATCATTACAAAACGATGTTACGTTTTAAATTTTACAAACCGTAGTTTTACAATACACATCATTATAATCCGTTTAGACTTGGCGTGGACCGTTAAACTGCAGTGTAATATTATTGTATATTGTTTGTTTATATATGTATTATGATTATGATGATTTTTAGAACACTTCTGCGTACGTTAACATCACCGTACTGAATGTAAACGATTGGGATCCGAGATTCCGGTACCCACAGTATGAATTTTTTGTGCCAGATATATCTTTATCTCAACTGCTGCCAGGCACGGTGATCGGTAAAGTGGAAGCTGCTGATGGCGATCGCGGAGATCGTGTTAGCCTAGCATTGCGAGGCCCGGAATCCAAGTAAATAAATAATGGAATACTATTCTTTGTGTAAAAATATAGAATATAATTCATTAAAAAAAAAAAAAAAAATATTAAATTCTTAACACACTGATTGTTTATAAGAACACCATATTATAATTTAATAGAACTTTCACGATTATTTCTTATATAACGCGTGTAAAAATAGTACGTATGTACATTGATATTTTTCAGAATGTTTGCTATTGAAGATTCCGGAGACATTGTACTTGGCGATTTATCTGATCTTAATACTTCCACAGCACACCTGGTAGCCGTGGCCACAGACACCGGGATTCCTCCAAGACAAGTAGGTGTTCGATTCTATGTAATATGCAGACGTTTGTGACCTGTGTAGTTGAGTCTAGTCTCATGGTGTCGTTTCTCGGTATTCTTTTTTTAGGCTTCGGTGCCCGTGATTGTACACTTGCCTGACACCATTGTCAGGTCTGCTGGCCGGACGTCTGCCAACAGTTACACGTTGTTTGTGATATTCGGAATTATTTTGAGCGTGCTCAGTCTGGTTATAATCGCACTGATCATTCACATTCAGAAAAAGTATTTTGTTTAGATTGCATATTTAGATGGAAATAGATAGACAACAGCACTAATAATAATAACACCTGTTTATTCGTTTGATCATTGCAGCAAACAACCGAAGATTGGTGCCCCGACGAATTTTGATGTCCGTACAAAGTTCGAAGGATTCAAGCGTACCAATCCTATTTACGACGAGAAACGTTTAGTCGGGGTTGGCACTAAAATGCAAAATCCATTGTTCAACCCGAAAGAAGATTCGGCTGATCCGTTGTACACTGCCACGGTTAAGAGTTAGTATTTGCTAGTTTGTTAGTATTTGTTTTGTTCAACTCCCAACCAATATTATACTGTAGTAATAATTGAACGATAAACGCATTTTCATAACAGCTATAGACAGTGGCGTATTTTCAATTTTTTTTTTTTTTTGGGGGGGGGGGTTAAATATTTAGTTAATAATATAATAATATTATTTAGTAATAATTTAATAATAATATTTAGTGTCATTCGTGTGTTCGTGTAGCGATTACAATATTATGTCGATGCCGTCAATAGACAATATTACAAACTACAAATTATTACGGCCGAACAAACGCAGACCATAATTGACGGCGGCGTACTAATATAATATAACAATATATTATATTGTGTCGTTATCGTCATCGGAAAAAATTTAAATCCAAATTATTTTATAAATATTATTGTAATAGAATCATTAAAAACACGTAACATGAATTAATATTTTCTTTCTCGGTACCTATGTAGCAAGTTATTAATGAATTTGTAACCTTTTATTTCTCTGGGGGAATCGAGACCCGGACCCCCCCCCCATTCCGTAAATACGCCACTGGCTATGGAAATGTATGTTAACTATTTATTACTTATATTTAATTGTGAAATATCGTGTGACATTCTACATACTGTGTAGGTATTGGGTACTAATTATTATTACCTATTATAATGCCTATTATAATGCCTGACCAATTAATTGTTTTCACGATTTCCGTTAATAGCAACGAGAATGTTCCCTGGGACAACCAATGGAAATGGCCGAGCCAAAATGGGCGCGGTGCAGCAAACACTGCCCAAGTCCAGGCATAAGTTCCCTGCGCCAGCACCACCGCAAATACCCAAAGGCGGTGGCGGAGGCCGATCCCCTGCCGGTTCTTCGACCACTACAACGACGGCTACTCCAAGTCCGGTAAACAGATTTTCCCGAGTGCCTCATTGGCCGACCGAGGCGATACCTAGACGGGTTAAGAAACTCAGCTGGGATGATCGCAACTCGTGTGCTCACATGACTGTAAGTACATAGGACATAGCCATATTATGTAGTGATGTTTCTGGATTTAAAATCGCGCGAAACAATTAGGTATATAAGTTATTCGTACTGAAGAGTTTTATGATTTTCTATTACATAATTCACTATAATTATTACTTTAACAGGTTGAATTTTGAAATAAAAATCTATTACTTAGGTTGAAATAAATTAGATCGAACAATCTTAAAAACAAATATTTTTCTCCGACCAAATGAAAATGTAACCATATGAGTACAATTTCCTCAATTTACACGTTATTACAAAATTAAAATTCGTTTAGGTGAATTGCATAAAATATAAAATGAATTAACAAAATTATCGAATTATATCGCTTATATAGGTACCGTATATATTGTACTTAATTGGATCATTCATCATGTTCTTAATTGCTGACTTATAAAACGGTAATCTCAAAAAAATATGGACATAAATAATAATTCGCATGAGAACAAATTATTAAATTACCTTTATTTAAATTAATTACCATAATTAGTATATTTTTTCTGAAAGTCGCGGAATATGAATAAGCGTTATAAAATAATATTTTGACGAAATCGAATTTTGATTATATGATATTAGTCATTTGTTTATTATTTTATAAAATTTAAAGATTTTTAACATCTACCGAGTACTAGTATTATCATTTTATGGATATTATATTATTTCTTAAAGTATTTTTTTATTTTTCAAAAGTCGGAACTTTAAAAATTCAACCTATTTTACTAAAAAAATAATTTTACTATTATATCAAATCCTTTTAGAAGTATAAATTGATCCACCTCTTTTCTCAGAATCGTTTTGTCGAAAGCAATGGTACATTAGTTTTAAGTTTAAAACACCAATACAGCAATATCATTCACCATCCCTGTATCTCATCCGACCGTGGAATTTCACCTAACTTTGAAGTTTTGTCAGTTTGTTATTAAATATTTTTACAACACATGCTATTGTCTTAAATTCAAACAACACAATATTCAATATTCCATTTTCAAATTTTTGTTCCAATATTTTAGCATATTATAGTTTTATGACGCTTAAAGTTTGAAGTACATATAATAATTACTTTAAATTTATTGTTATTGTTAGTACATAAAAAAACAATGTTATAGTTTTAGGAAATTATACATTTATATAGTTTAAAATGTACGTTGCTCGAATCATTATTACATTAATGGATAATAGGATTTTTTCTCTAAGGTTATTATGACATTATTTTTAAGTATTTAATTAGTTTAATTTATCTAGGTAAACAATATAATGGTATCTAGAAGTAATCATTTTTTTCCAATTCATTAATGGAAACATTGTTGAAAATTTCTTTCTTGATTCGAAAATTTGTAAAGTATACTTGAATACTTCCATCACTGAATTTCATACAGTTCATATTTAGATAGTAGGGACCATTTTATTATTAACGGTTATACAAGTGTATAAGTTGGTAGTTTGATATACTGTTAAAGACAATTGATTATTTAAAAATTGTATAGAATTCTAGGGTTTGGGTATATTTTGAGTATTTCTCGAAAAATAAAAGCTGTTAAAATTTTTTATTTTATAAGATATATTAATTGGGTACCTGTTAACATCTCTAAAAAAACTATTGTAGGAATATTTTTACTTTTACCTTTATTTATCTATACATGACAAACCGTTCTTATAAATACAACACAAATTTTATTTTACATATTTTTAACTATTTTAGATTAATTTTGCACATTCAATGCATATTTTTTTTAATAGTTCATATTTTTGTCTGACCATTCAGTACAAATAGTACAATAAAGTTAGTTTATAAATAATATAAATTGTATGACGAATAAAATATTTTTAATTCTTTTTTTAATGGTGGGTTCATTTTTTGTTAACTGTCTCATATTGATATTATTATTGGTAAGAACAAATAATTGAAACTGTTATTTGGGGAAAATAGTAAAGTGATGTATAAATAATTAAGTTTTCATACACTCTTTTTTCTATAGTAACATTTAATAAAATTAATTCATTATCTATTTTCAATTATATTAAATTCTTAGAAGCATATTTTAAAGATTTTTTGTTTTAAATCCGTTTTCTTATTATTAATAATCCAAATGCATTTAAAATGGCAAAAAATATTATACTACAGCTATTATATTCATTTAAAAACAATATTTTCTAACTGCACTGTCTGTACTAAATAGGTACACGCTGACTTACCTATCATTTGCTATTATTATTTATTATATTTGATTCACACTTTATTATTCCATCATCATTGGGACATACATATACGATATACAACTATTCTTGATGGCTTTGAATGAGGTAAAAAAAAAATCCGTTTTATCCATGGTTTAATTTCATGACCTTGTACTTGTTACACATATGTTTGCTCAAGTAGGTAACGATCAATTTGTTAATTTGTTAGACAACTCTAACATCCTTGTTCAAATATGTTCAAATACTTTAACCATAACCTATTATATACAGCATACGCTTATAAGAGTACAGGGCTTGGAGAGTTGGAGATAATAAAGCAGTTAAAATGTTTTGGGTAAAATTAACATGTTTGTTAAAAAGGCTTTATTCAAACCAATAAAGTTAATAAACATTTAACCATTGTTCTATAAATGTACACCTCATAGTATTATATAATAATTTTTTTTTTTTTACAGCGTGAGATCGATCCAAGTGTCAGTGTAACCCCAGTCGAAGAAACGAGAAGAGAAGACAACTTAACCGTATATTTTTAGAATACCGATAGTTTGAAAATAAGTTAACGTACATTGTAAATATAATTAATTTTAATATGAAGACATGTTTTAAATGTCTTGAGTAAAAAAACTATGAAATAAGATCAAAATTATAACGTAAGGGTATTTATTATTTCGTCTATGTTATAAAAATACATTATTTCATTAAGTTTAGATCTTATAAACATATAATATTTGTATAAAAATAATTATGTAGATTTTTTTTTTATGTACCTAAAATTTTACTATATTACTCGAATATTTTTGTGTCTCATATACGGACTGAATCTTATAAAATACGATATCTACGATATCTATGTTTAATTTTTTAAACATAAAATATTGATGTTCATTAAAAAAGAAAAACATACTATAGATTTCTATTTTTATATATCCTATTCTAATATAGTATAATGGTAAATCATGTTTCTGATTAGGTACCTACAACGGAATGGATCATAAATTCATAAAATTCAACTTTTAATCAATTTTTTGTTCTGATGTATTGTTTATTGTAACAATTGAAAACACGATTAGTAACCACTTAAAAGTCTAAACTCTAAACTCTAAAGTACTTTTTAGAATCTATCAATTTTTATTGAAATTACAAACGTTAAATTTACAATTTACATACAACTTTTAGTGTAGGTAATTTTATCATTTACGAACAATGTAAACATAATCAATTCCTGATTTGCTCGATTATTAGATTAAATTCTTATTTGTATTGCAATTACATAAATGAAACTAAGATAAACTATTTTAGACTTTGGACGTCCAAAAAGTCATTTCTTAAACATGTATTAATTGTATCAAATACAGGTTAATAGGACAATAGGTATTTAATGGGTCATTTTGAATTGTAATAGTTTTGATATTACACAATGAAAACAGTAAACAGTAAACAGATTTTATTTTATTTAACTTTCTAGGTACATATCAACAATGTATAATTTTACTATGTACTAATATTTAAATAATTTGCTTATTTTTTTCTCTAGAAATTTTAACATATTTTAGATGTATGGCTTAGATTATAAATTCAACACAATTTCAACACGATTTAGTACTCAAAACGAATGACGTAAACACCGTGAAACGGTTTAAAGTTATGTATATTATATTATACAAGTATTATATAGCATCGCGTGACGAGTGTATAATATCGAGTAAATTGTTTTGACTACTTAGGTAGGTACCAAACTTTCGGGAATTTACCGCACTCAATTATTGAGGTATAAAAACCGTTCGAAAAATATCCAAAATAATCGTGTGATTGGAAAGTACGTACACTAAAAGCTGCTTAAAGTTTTTAATAATAATCAATCGGTAATTCTTATAATATCTGAATTCTGAATACAATCGCCTATAGTATAATAAACATGTATAATATGTCCTTTGTTCCACCTACTTATTAGTTATTTTTTTAGTTGAACAGACTGCTACTAGCAAAGCATGGGGTGGGTTATACAATATACATATCTAAGGCATAACCTACAATTTACATAGTTATAGTATTATGCGTATAGCACAATACACGAGACAAATAATCAATGTATGAACACGAACGGTATTTGTATATCCGAGCAAAGAAATCATATTATTATGTACTGCAGTTTAAGTAAAATTAAAAATCAAACTTTTGTTATCGTTCATTTACATAGGTATTTATCTATGATTTAATTCCTTTTAAATAATTCTGGACTAGGGAGGTGGAAACCCCAAAGAGTCTCTCACATGCGGGATTCAGGGATATACTCGTAATCGTTATAGATTTAAGATTGTACAATACAGCAATTGAGTGTGCTAATTTATAGAAACTTAAAAATAAATATTGAATCAATGAATTATACACATATAGGTACACTTAATGTAAATTAAATAATAATTTTTCAAAATTAAGTAAGACTATATTTTAACGTTTACCTAACTACGTTATTCTGTACTATTTTAAATAAGTAAAACAGGAACCTAGCCAATGTATTATACGGTTATCATAATTTTCAAGATATGAATTTAAAGTGGTTTAAATAAAACAAATCAAAAAAAAAACCCAATATAACCAATAACATAAAATAAAAATAAAAGTCAAATTTAATATAAAGTGTAATCACTGGGTTACTTCTTTTCTCGTGTAATTCATGTCATTACGCATTGTATAATATAATACATCCTATTATTTATGTATATCCTAATAAGATCAATGGAAAACAAATAAAATAAAAATGTTTATTGGTTCTTACACATAATTTAAGCTTCAAAATATTTAACATAGGTAATTGTGTACGGATTTGAACAATGATAATAATTGCATATACTGCAATGGAATAACTGCGATCTGTACTTATTGTTTTTGTCAATGTCTTAAAGCTGAATACGTAATTAATTTACTAACCAAATTATTGTAAATGTATTTGCATTTTGCGGAGTACGTGCGTATAACGTATTAACTGAAGTTCGAGAAACAAAGAAGGTAATAACGTCAACAATGCAGAACTTTTCCTACACCTGCTAGACCAATTAACTATTTCACAATATTTGAAAGTGAGCGGTATAAATATAACTTATAAGTAAATAAACAATTGCTTTTAAGTTACTACCTACTTAAGAGGACGCCACACCCGCATGTGTTGCCTTCGTCTAACAAACGTAGAACCATTGATTATAAATACTATTATAGTATTTATAATCAATGGTAGAACATAACACATCTGCATTTACTAGAGTTAATTTTGTGTTGTCGGATTTAGAATTAAAGTGATCTATTCGAACTTATAACTTAAAACATGATCTGTGGATCCACGGAGGTTCTTTACGAAATTTTAATTTTTAAGAGAGTTCTTTTTTAAATTGTAATATTTAAAACTGTAAAAATTAAAACTAAAGTCCAACGTATTCGTAACATTTATCTCTATGGGTTTGATATGGGGAAAACATGTCAAGTTCATTTTTATTACAGACGCATTCGTAGTTTTTCTATACACGAAATTGCGCAGGATTACCGCATAGCGTATATTTTACTAACCCACTTATACATATTTTGAAGGTCAATAATAGAAAATACTACAGAAATAAAGAAAATTTGTGACCATCTTAAAATAATCCGAACCTAGAACAGTAGAACGGTTCAAAAAGTATTCCGAAATTAAAAGTGTGGATTGCAATTAAGTTTTTTTTCCCCCATCAGGCTATGGTAGTATGGTACCTAGGTAGGTATATTTTTAAAAACGGAAATCGATAGGCCGAACCCGTAAACAGGATAGTAATTTTTCATCAATATTAACAATTGCGTTTTACTTATGGATGACATCAACTATATTTTAATTTCACATAAGTATTACGAATGAACAAATTTAAAAAATAAATTATTTTCTAAAAAGTGTTTAGTTTCACAATCAGGTGAACGATTTTTCAATCAGATCTTTGCCAAACATATAATATTTATCTTGTGATGAGATGCACATTGTACGTAGAAAGTTCTTTTTGTCTGACATGAATTTGGAAACGTGAGTTGCATACTTAGGATTGTCAACACCACATAAAAATCGAAATAAAGTTATTACGATAACTCGACGGTCTGTCGACCTTTACCTACTATTTTAGCGAGACACCAAAGTTTTTATACAGTAGTATAATGTATGGTGAATCGCAAGTGAAACAAATTATTGTAGGTAGGTACATTTGACTTATTAGTGTTATTACTATTCCAAGGAAGTCCATTATCATTCTAATCGACAATCGATCCCACTTTGCAGTCGATTGCGTACATTCATTCGATTCGATGGCTGTTTTTTAAAAACTTTTTACTGCAGGTACTTCGACAATGACGGCGACGTGTAACGCTTCGACAAATTCACTGGGAACATGGTAATTTAACGTCGGTACTTCGGTAGCACTGATTGTTGTATCCGTGCCGCGTTATCATCAATCGGTTATCGTGCAGTTGGTCGTCGGTTAAATCAGACATTAGACCTATGAAAAAGTACCAAAGTAGTATTCAAAGTTTAAAGTTCACACTTCATCGTCGCGTCACCGAGACACCGTCGTACCAAGATCTGCCGAGATCAGTCATTCGCATCACACACTTCAGTCTCGTACTTAGTAGAGTCTCACACTTACGTCCTCTATTCTTCGTCTTGTTTTTGTATTTTTAAACATTCGCCATGGTGAAGAAGTTACTGGAACTCACCTCCGTGCTTGCCAAGTCTACGTTGGCTCCAAACCGCCATTGTGAGTTTTAAAATAATTTCTATCCCGTTGAACCATCTGTTGGTCTATTATATTACTGTACGTCTGGTTTTGTGATCCTACGATATTACACTCCTGTTGGTTTTATATTGTAATGTTTTCTCAATATCATAAAATAGACGAAAAATAATTATTTCCGTTTGTATTGATACTTCTAAAATTTACTGTAATTCAATATTTATTACATTATTTATAAAATTCTTTGTTTCAATTTAGTAAACTTAAAACATTGTTTATTTTTTATCAGTCAGTTACACTTTTAGACCTCACTAATAAAGTATTTGGTATTTTGAACAAAAATGTGTAATATTAATAGTGCTTATTGAATTGATAAGACCCTCGGTTTTGTAGAAATTAAGTTTTAGGAATGCTATTTAAAGGGTTTAGATTTTACTAATATTCCTCGATATTAAATGTTCATATTAATACATTATTATTCAACACATTCAATACATTTCTTTCACTTATTTTTTATTTTATTCTAAGCCACCTTAATCTATACTTTTAAGGCTATAAATTACAATATATTATATTTTAAAAATAATAAATTATATTGAATACAATTTTAATTATTATATGATTGGTTAATTAATATTTAATAATAATTAGTAATAGTTATCATCAAAAAAAAGTTAAAATATTTTTAATCATTGTTTTATAAAATGAAGATAAACTATTATATTATAAATGCATGAAATACATTCATGTTAAGTAAATATAAGAATGTTAACATCTACCAACCATCTTATATTTATTCCTTTTGATTTTATTCTCATAATACCATATTAAACAATGGCTTGGATACGTGGTTTTATCTGTTTATAAGTTCATTTTTTAGCATTTAATCTTGACTGATAATATACAAATAGTTTTGGCTATGAATTATGCAATTAATATAATAATATATAGATTTTACTTAAGACACCCGGAAGTTATTGTATACGCTTATTAAATGATACAAATGATACTAAGAATAGTTTTACACTGAATATGTCAATAATTAAATATTCTTGTATTATGATGATAATATTAATTATTATACATTAATATTAGTTATTAGTTGTATTGGTATAATACTTTGGTTGGAACTCAATATTGTTTATGAATGAATTTATTGGTTATTTAGCTTGAACATTTAAATATTTAAAACTCCACTTTAATATTGAAGTTCATATTTTTGTAATTTCAATTTCCTTCTGTTTGGGATAGCATAATTTTATAGATGTAATTATTATTAATAACGAATAAAATACTAATGAAACTAAATTATATTAATTTTCTCAAGGAATAATTTTATTATCTATTGTTATTTTTATATGTGGTGTTATTTAGTTGTGTTAGGTTCAGTTGAATAAAATATATTGAAGTTGTAAAATTAGCTTTACATTTTTTTGTATTTTATTTTCATGTATATAATTATTTTATTTTAAAATGTTATAGATGCATCAGTTTCAGCAAGGATTATTGCTAAAAATCCAGTTGTTGAAATGGATGGGGATGAAATGACTAGAATTATATGGGAAAAAATAAAAGAAACTTTAATTTTTCCTTATATCAAAGTTTGTTGTTTATTTTGCTTATGTGTATTTTATTTTTAATTTATTTAAATTTATAGCTAGATTGCTTATACTATGATCTTGGTCTACCTAATAGAGATGCAACTGATGATCAAGTAACTATTGACGCCGCAGAAGCTACTTTAAAACATAATGTAGGCATCAAATGTGCAACTATAACACCAGATGAAGCTCGTGTTGAAGGTAAACTATTGTCTAAAATAAAATATTTTTTTCTACCATAACATCATTATGTTGGTTTTTCAGAATTTAAATTGAAAAAAATGTGGCTAAGTCCTAATGGTACAATACGTAATATTCTTGGCGGAACTGTGTTCAGAGAACCAATTATATGTAAAAATATTCCTAGACTGGTGCCTGGTTGGACCAAACCTATTGTTATTGGAAGACATGCCCATGGCGATCAATACAAAGCAACTGATTGCTTAATAAATAGACCTGGACAGGTTTGTAATTTTAACTGTTATCCAAAACAGATATTTATTAAATAATTTTTTTTATTAAATTTATTTAGTTGGAGTTGGTTTTTACTGATCTTAAAGGTGAAGTGGAGAAGCTTAAAGTGTTTGATTTTAAATCATCTGGTATTGCATTGGCCATGTATAACTTAGATGACTCTATAGCTTCATTTGCTCATTCTAGTTTTCAGGTTTGTATTCACAGAATTAAAAATAAACTTACTTGGTACAAATAAAATTGTTATTTTTATTAGAACATTTTTTTTTAAAGGTTGCTTTATTGAAAAAATGGCCTCTTTATTTGTCCACAAAAAATACTATTCTTAAGAAGTATGATGGCAGATTTAAAGATATATTTCAAGAAATTTATGAAGCGTGAGTATAATTCTAGTGAATCATTTGGTTTTAAATACAATCATTTTTATGTCATTTTTTTAGAAACTACAAATCTCAATTTGAAGCTGCCAAAATTTGGTATGAACATCGTTTGATTGATGACATGGTAGCACAAGCTTTAAAAGGAGAGGGTGGTTTTGTTTGGTCTTGTAAAAATTATGATGGTGATGTCCAGTCTGATATTATTGCTCAAGGATATGGTTAGTGAGGTCGTTGTTTTTATTAGTCTATTTTTAATTGTTTATTGTTCAATTATTTAGGTTCCTTGGGTCTTATGACATCAGTTCTAATATGCCCTGATGGCAAGACTTTAGAATCAGAAGCTGCTCATGGAACAGTTACTAGACATTACAGGTAATATAACATATTGTTACTTTATATTTACATATTTACTTTTATTTTATCCTTAGACAACACCAAGAAGGAAAACAAACATCAACAAATCCAATTGCTTCAATATATGCGTGGACTAGAGGTCTGAATCATAGGGCAAAGCTTGATAACACTCCTGAACTTTCCAAGTATGTTAAATTTACATTAGTTGTTTTTGATTGATAACTGTTTTATATCATTTTATAGATTTTGTAATACACTTGAAGAAGCATGTGTAGAAAGTGTTAATGCTGGAAATATGACTAAAGATCTCGCTGCCTGCATTCATGGCTTAAAAAACGTCAAAGAAGGAATGTACTTGAACACTAACGATTATTTGGATAGCGTTAAAGAACATTTGGACAAAAAATTAATACAGTAAGGATTCATTGTGAGACAAAATAATGTAATGTGTAATGTCTATCAAGTATCAATAACATAATATTTAGGACTGGTTTAATTTAAAATATTAATTAGTCTGAAAAATATCTATTGTAAATTGGATGTATATGAATTGTTCTTATGCACCAATTTTAATTGTTTGTCATATTTACCCATGTTAGTCATGAGATTTTATGATTTATAGTTTGACGGAGCTGGTTTTATTCCTACCTAGGCCAAAGAAAAAGTAAATGCCATACGGTTTGTTTATATAAAACGTTTGAATAATTTACAATTTATCTAATATTATAATATATTATAAAACATTATACAGGGTTACGTGCATTAAATTAATTGTAATAATAATTTAAAACAATTGATTGCCTTGTTATATATTAATAAATGTGTATTTGATTTAAATAGAAATTTAGAAATTAAACATGTTCAAAGAGTGTTTTTTATTCCTTACTTGTGTTTGAATATTTGTTTTATACTATTATCTAAAATCACGTTTCTAACACTATGATTTGTTCCTATGTGCAGGGATACAAAAAGACTGTTTGCAACAATTGGCTCAGTTTGACAAGTCTGTGACCTTTAGCTGCAATAACAGTTATGCCATTATATATTAATTAATTCATTATATTTGAGTAAGATCACATTGTGTTTTTAATAACAGCACATAATATTATTATTTTAAGTTCCCTCATTTTTTGCTTGTATATGCATTTTTAAGTATACTTATAATAAATTACACCCATGTAAAATTTAACAGATATAAATTTCAAGAATATCTGTTATTTTATTTTAATTCCATTATAATTGTATATGATAGTTATGCATTTTATGGTTACAATTTTCTATTCGCTATATTTCCGAAAATATAATATATATATATTATTAAAAGGTTTTATCATAGAATCTTAATTCATATAAAGCAAAATATGAATTATTTGACCATAAACTCAAGCCTAAACAGCACTTGGAATATCCATTTATTCAACTTAGCAATAGCATAGTTTCATTTCTTGGATACCTTAAATAAAAGAGTGCTTAACGATGTTCACATATATTTTTAATATTAGTCATTGTTATTCACAAATTGTATGCTGTTAAAGTGTTGAATTACATGTTGTCCTTAACGGCGTAAGGAGGATTATTTTATTTATTTTATATTTTATTATTATTAATAATCTTAATCATGTATTCTAATGCTCAAATGTAATCAATAGTGCTATTGTAAATATATGATAAATGATATTGTGCAAGACTACACAATACTTATTTTTGTATTCTATATAATATCTTTGTATAGAGCTATCTAATATATGTTATATTTTTTTTATAAGTAATGCATTGAATCTTAATGTTATGAACATTTATTCACCGTGATGGTTTTTTTTTGTTAAAATTATATATTATTTTTATATTGTAGAAATTTATTTTTGCATGTATATGAAATATTACAGAAATTGTTATTTTATTCAAATATATGTTTAATTGTGAATCATTTTGATGAATCTTTTTTTTTGCATACACAACAATATAATTTAAAACAAATTGTTGTTATTACTAGATTATTGTAACTATAATATCGTAAGTTGTGCATTCCATCCATTGTTGAATAAAAATTGCCCATGTCTAGACTTCTACCAAATACCTAACTTCATTGTTTCCTCCGCTATGTTTGAATGCAGTCACTAATGTATTACCATGAATAATGAATATACATTAATGCTAAGCGTTGTGGTGTTATGCCATGTTTCCATTCATTTAAATGAGTTAAATGACCTTTTAACGCTATATTTAGGCAGTCAATAGGAGTAGGTATAGTTTCTATTATAAGATTTTGAATTGAAAGCAGAAAATTGTTGTTTCATCTAATAATATTAGAAAATCCATATTGTGTTCAATTCCTTTTTCTGTTTGTTTTTTTTTTTTTTTGCACTGAGAATTAAATATTTTTACTTTATTTGGTCGTTTAGAATGCTTGTGTATGTACATATTAATTATTTTTAGTTTTTAGGCGTCTTGCTAGTATCTCTGTAACTTAGCATGTTGAACGAAAAAAATATTTCAAATTGTTAAATTTTCATTTTTATAGTTGATACTGTCTCGTATTATGTCTCGTTTAATAATAATTTCGTAGAATTCATTTTAACATGATCCTGGGATATGGTAGATAGGGACAAAAGAGGTTTATATCATAATATTATAATGTTGGTTTTTAAACGACACCACTTTAGAGTTTAGATCGTTAAACCATTGATTAAATAACACGAGGCACTATGTCAATAAAAATACGTCTTGTTCCTTGCTTTCGGGGATATCACTTGACACTTGGGTATAATATGTTAATTAGTAATCACTACAGATAGTTTACCAACTACGCACTTATTATTTTATCTTTGTCGATTAGTTGGTTATTAAATATTACATCTAATGAGCAGTAATAAATCAAGTATATTTAACAAAGAAAATGTATTTATTTTCACACTCCATTCTTGTAAACTACAGCTGGTACCTACATACCTTCATTGCTTCATTGGTAAGTTACCTATATTATTGCCCTGTACTCGTGTACGTATAATTTATCGTACAACACTCGAAAAATAAAAGTTCTTTGGTGTGATTTTAATGTAACACAATTATACGGACGAATATTGTCCTACTCCGTATTCCTAAATAGGTACTTTTTACATATGATTATACACTACATTAAAGTCCAAAAAAAATAGTAGATATTGATTTCAGCTAATGCATGTAAGTATAACTGTATAAGAACATATTTTTCGGTTACCTACTTGAAAAGATCAAAAATTTTATCGACGAAGGACCAACACTCGTCAATATTATTTCAACAGTAGTATACCATTCAATTCAATATTTATGTATATTGATGTATTATTGGTATTACAACACATTTTTTAATTCTTTAAGTCAATGTTCCAAATTCCAAAGGGCGTGCCGCGAAAACGTATGAACTTAAAGTAAAAATAAATAGCTGTTTTTGGGGTAATCGGTCAAAATATCCAAGGACAAAATATTCAAACCAAAATACCCAAGGAAAAAATAACCAACGGTCAAAATATCCAAGGACAAAAAATCCAAATCTATCCGTTTTTACGTAAATTAGTAGATTACTAAAATTAATTATTAAAATATTAATATAGATCAATTATATAATATATAAATTACGTTAGTAGTAATAATCTCCGTTGTTTAATGTTGCATCTCTTACATTCCAGACAGAAGGTGGAAATTGAAGAGATGTTTTTCACAATTATATACGTGTCTCCGATTGCCCGTTTTATTGTGTGTTCATAAGAACAAATTATTTGACATTTTATTTTATATTATTTGACTTATGTGTGTGCAGTATATTTTGTGATATTATTACTACTAACGTAATTTGTATATTATATAATATATTTATATTTATATTTTTATAATTAATCTTAGTAATCAACTAATTTACGAAAAAACGGATAAATTTGGATATTTTGGTTTGGATATTATGTCCTAGATTCGTTTTAGAAGAACACTACTGTTGGATATTATAAAATAATCAATTTTATGTCCAATAGGTGAGCTGTTTCAAGTACAGTTTGCTGGAATGTTTTGC
>JAIPRK010001618.1:0-52128 GCA_025469195.1 Chaitophorus viminalis
ATTTTTTTGATGTAATAAACTTATGTAATAATAAATAAACTTATGTAACTTATGTTATAATCATACTGTTTGTAAGTTATTTAACGCCACTTCATAGTGTATTATAACAATAAGAAAAATATATTTTATAATTAACCTATACCGTTTAGGTTTAGGCCCTGACTAAACTGTATTTCTGAATTTTTTCGCTTCCGTTTTCCGAAAACAATGTTGCTTTATACGTTATTTGCAAGGAAAAGGTTGGTGTTATGAAAGAATACAATATTGGTTGACATTATAAAAGTAAGCACGCATCTACATATAACGAGCTATCTGGTAAACTACGATTAGACAAGTTTGAAATATTAAAACAGAATTTACTAGCTCAACAGTCAATTTTTACAAAACGGTCATGTCAAATTGAATCTCTCGTAAAAGCAAGTTTTCAAGTTTCTCGTACCTTTACTGATGGCCAAATTGTAAAGGAGTGCATTTTGAACACAGTTGAAGAGATTTGTCCCAAAAAAATCAATTTATTCACCGGTATTAGCTTGTCAGCGAATACAATTGCGCGACGTACCACAGATCTCGGAAATTATATTATTCGTCAATTAAAAGATACTGCTAAAAGCTTTAAATATTTTTCAATTGCTTTGGATGAATCTACTGACACTTCAGACTCAGCGTAGGTGCTTTTATTCGTTCGCGGAGTCAATGAATCTTTTGAAATAACCGAAGAATTGGCCGCCGTCCACTCAATGAAAGATTCGTGTACTGGTAATGAAATTTTTTTGAAGGTAAAAGAATCTATTTTTGCTTTGGATCTTGATTTTAACATTTTAAAAGGCGTTACTACTGACGGTGGACGCAACATAAGTGGAGCACATACAGGTTTGGTTGGAAATATTAGTATAGCTGTATTGGAGACTGGTACTGCAGCACCAATGGCCATTCACTGCATTATACACCAGCAAGCTTTGTGTGGGAAAAATGCACCAATATCTGAAGTTATGTATATTGTTGTGCAGAATGTAAATTATATTCGAAGAAGTGCTCTCAGTCACCGTCAGTTTAAGAACTTTCTTGCTGAAATTGAAAGCGAGTACCCAGATATTCCCTATCATTATGAAGTTTGTTGGCTCAGCCGAGGTTACGCCTTGAAAAGATTTTTTTATCTTCGTTCAGAAATCGACATATTTATGACAGAAAAAAACCGCGTTGTAACTGAGTTAGCTGATTTGTCATGGCTATGGAAACTAGCTTTTCTCGTTGATATAACTCAGCTCCTTAATGAGTTGAATTTAAAACTACAAGGAGCAAACTCGTTAATTTCAGATACATATTCCTACATCAAAGCGTTCAAATTAAAATTAACTCTATTTACAAATCAATTAATAGAAAAAAATCTTGCCCATTTTCCTACATGCTACAAATTCAAACTTGAAAATGATGAAGAATTCCCTACCGATTTTGCTGTTGGAGTTCTCACCTACTTGAATGAGCAGTTCCAGATACGGTTTAGAGATTTTGAAAGTGCAGAAGACCGTATTCGAATTTTTGAAAATCCGTTTGCCATAAAAATAGAAACTTTACCGACAGAGCTACAGCTTGAAGTTATCGAGCTCATATCAAATAACAATTTAAAAGACTATTTCAAGGAATCCAGTCTCCAACAATTTTACGCCATGTTGCCAGAGGAATCATTTTCAAATCTCCAAAAACATGCACGTGAAATTATATCTATATTTAGCTCAACATACTTATGTGAGCAGACGTTTTCAAAAATGAAATACGTCAAATCTAAGTACAGAACTAACTTAAGTGACGAACACTTACAAGCTACGCTGCTAATTGGAACCACGAAGTTTGATGCAAACTATCAAGACATTTTAAAAAACAAGCAATTCCAAACGTCTCACTAAGTAACTTACTCGTATCATAATAAAACAAATTTTGAATTATAAAATAAAAAGATTATAGAAATAAACATACATCTTTTTAAATAAATCTCATCTATTCTTATTTATTTCTCAATTTCATAACCTATCCTAAATTCCTAGATAGACAACAATTTTTTTTTTTTAGACAACACATTTCTAAAAATGTTGGCTCGCGATGCCAAAGCGTATATCAAATTTGGCCCGCCGTAAAAAAAGGTTGGAGACCCCTGCTTTAAACTATAGTCAATAACCCTTTATTTTAATTATTGTGTTTCTTTAGACCACGATTTAAGATATATATCGTGTTTTAGATTATGATCTATATTACACTATTGAATATCAACTAATCAATATCATTGTTAAAACAATATTACTATTTTACTAACTTGTGTAGTATAATTATTATCAACTGTATATAAATTTGTACCTAACGTGGTACTGAATTTGATTATTAAATATATATTGTTTTACTTAAAAATTTTTTTTTGATATTTATTAATTAAATTTAAGCATATTTTTTTTAAAAATGCCGAGCTGTTGTTACATAAAAACTCCACATTTGGTTTCAAAAACTCTTTTTAATATATCTCAAGATGAGGTAAAAAAGAAAATGTGGAAAAATTCTTTATGGATATTATTTAAAAAAAATAACCACATTTGTGCAAACTATTTTAAAATGTATGATGTAAACAGTACTTAGGAATCTGGCGAAGGGTCAAATAAGTATACTATAAATACCTATTATGATTAAAGATATGCATGAATTTACTGTAAACAAATTGAAATATTTAAATTATATAATAATTGTATTATTTATAATATAATTAATATAATTTAAATATTAAAATTAATTAATAGATATGTTTGAAAAAATTACCTACAACTTAAAAAAAAATGCTATACCAATATCATATAATTTTAATGAAAATGAAGAATCTAAAGACATAAAGGTTGGTTTTAATCTATTTGATGTTAACTATAAAAACCATAAAAAAGGCTAGTTTATATTACAGTAAAATGTTACAAATATTAATTGCTTAATATAATAAATATATTATTTTCTTTAGATTGATTTAGTAAATCAACCAGGCTCATTGGTGTTTTATCATTTGTTTCTTCTAAATATTAAAAAAAAATGTTATTCCAATTAATTGGTTTTCAAACATTGAAAATGACAAGGACAATAATTATGTTATTAATAATACAATTATTATATAATTTAAATATTTCAATTTGTTTACAGTAAATTCATGTATATCTTTAATCATGATAGGTACTTACAGTGTACTTGTTTGACCCTTCGCCAAATTCTCAAGTTCTGTTTTCATCTCACATTTTAAAATACTTTGCACAAATGTGGTTATTTTTTTTAAGTAATATCCCTAAAAAATTTTCCCACATTTTCCTATTGATATAGAAATAAGTAAATATAAATAATTTATCCTAATTACGGTAACCTAACTTAACCTAACCTAACAATTTTTTAAACAAATGCAAAATATATAATAGGTTGGTAACTAATAGTGTAATTTTTTCAATATTTTTTTTTAGTATGATACGCTTCAAAAAATGGCGTAAGTCATTATGGTTTGTTACATTCTTTACACTCATATCTGGAGTTTTTTCATGTTTTTAAGTAAGCAGTGTATGAGAATGGACGTGACATTTTTTTGGAATGTTTTTTTTTTGTGTCTGTTGATGTTATAATTAATGGGAAGTGGTGTGCTGCTAGCCTAGTAGGATTGTCATTTGTTGACTTTCTGCCTGGTAAATTTAAACGTTGTGTAGAATGTTTTTCTAAAATTTGGGTTATCAGCTGAAAACGATAACTTGGCAGACTTAATTTCTTATCGATAAGTTTGTTATATATTATTTTTTGGCCACAATACCATCATTATTATAATATTAGTAGAAGAATATTATCAAAACAATTTCAGAACTATATCATTATAATATTCCAAAATAATCATTATTCAATTTTTTTTTAAGTTCTCAAAAAATATTATGATAATAATTCAAGAAGGTTTTTATAATATTAATTTTACGTTTTTAAACCCAACATTTAGCAAAAAAAATTGATTTTTTTTTACATTTTTTGCTTACAAAATGATAGCAGTATTTTGACTTATGTAGTATTTTTACAAAATTCATAAAAAGCTTTTCCTATAGCTTTTCCATAAGCCAACCATACCTTAGGCTATGGAGATAACAGTTGCCAATGAGCTTCTATTAATACTTATTCCCGTCTGTACATTTCAGTTGAACATATTATAGCTATTATAACATACCATTTCAAGACTGTATGAATAATTATATTTAAATTCAGCCAGTAAACAATAAATAAATAATTCTTAAATACCTCTTTTATTTGTAATAAGAAAAACATAAATGTGTAGCTTTTAAAAGAATAGTTATAAGCTAATACCTACATAGTAGGATAAAAAGTAGCATAAAATAAAAATAACAACCTTTATAGTAATAATACATTACAAATATGTACATATTTGTAATGTTTGTTTAAATATAATAATATAATATGGCAACTTAAAATTTTTTGTTAATCTATATTTTTAGAAGATTTTCTAAATCCAGCACCAGCTATGTATTTTTTAATTGGGTCTTCAATAGCTGAATTAATTGAACTTTGGAAGTTCTTCATTTTTCTAATGGATACTGTAACAAAATATATGGATTATTAACTTCTGTTATGAAATATTAACTATATAGTTGAACTGGAAAAATATATAACATAATATATTATAAGAAAATACTTACCAAAAACTATTGCGCGTGATCATAATGAACAGAAAATTTTCTTTTTTTTTTGTCCAACATAACTGTATTCTTTTAAGACATCATCATTGAATAGTGCTTTTAGTAAGCCCCGTACCGTAGAATTAAGTTCTTTTTTTTGAAGACGTTTGAGCTCATTTACCTATACAAATGTATTTAATAATTTTCATTTATAAATATCTTTTAATTATTATACTGTTATAACTGTTAGTTAAAGAATAATTCATGAAAATTAAAAATATAATACATTTTTTTTGCTAAATCAAATGTAACATTTTCACTTACAACACATGATTTATAAGGCTTTTCCAAAAGTTTCTCTTCAAAAATAAATAATTGTTCTTCGTCCATTATGGAGATCATTAAATAAAAATCTTCTCCTTCTGTTGATAGATTTTGGTGTACTGAGCCTTTGGTTTCATTAACTTGTTGTATTGTATCTGTTAGAGTCTGTTCCATTTCCATCTGCTTCTGTTGAATGGACTGTACATCATACCTAATCTTTAATACCACATTTAAGATCCTGTTCAAAATATCTGTAATGGGAGAAAATACCATGTTTAAACAAATTAAAAGACTATTATTGATTCTTATAAATTAATTTAATAAAATCGTACCAGAATGTTGGTCAGATGAATTTGTGACTCTTGGTGTGATGGCTAAATTATTTTGTGGTGAAATTTCATTAATGCTTTTGTGATCTTTAAAAATATAATTATTGTGTTGTTTAGATGCATAAGGTTTAGGCATCATGTTTTTGATTTCTAAATCATCATTAAAATTGTGTTTAGTAGATGAAGATGGTTTATGATCAAGATTGGATAACTTTTTGATATCAATATAATCTAAAAAAAACAATAAATTATATTGTAATATATAATACATACTCAGTCATAAGTCATGACCATTAAATAGTTAAACAAGTAACATATTTACCTGGTAACACTATTTCTTCATGCACAACAGGGATTATTGATTAGTAGTTGTCTTGTGGTGTGACCTTAAACGGAGATGTTGTATAGATGATGGATGATATATCATGAGTACTTTCTGGAGTAGTCAATGAAGATGTATACTATGTTAATTATATATACATTTAACGTGTTATATAATAAAATATCATTTTTAACTAAATTAGAGTATCAAATATAAATAATAAAATACCTTGAATTGATGTACCTATTGGTCTAAAAAGAGTTCTTTTTACTTTTGAAGGAGGACAATCTGACATCTGAGCATCATTATGATCTTAAAACAACATAATTAAAGATCAATAAATAAAAGCGTTAAATATATTATGCTTCAATAATTATAATATACCTTCATTGGAAAATCTAGAACTAGGGATATATAGTTTAGATTTTAACGATTGTGTCTTATAATTCTCTATTGTACTGCTTTCTTTATAACTATAATCGAACTCATTGGCGGAAATCGGAGGGGCTTGAGGGGGCTTAGCCCCCCAAACCTTCTTGCAAACATAACAATTTCGTAGTTTCATTTCATATATTATATTCTTAAAAAACAAGAAATATAACACATAATAATTTTTTATACTATACATTTGTTTGTATAATATTTTACATAATATTTTATACGAAAATTAAAATTATAAGTTGGAACACTCCGAACACTGTCCTAGTCCTATAGTGATTTGTTTTATCGTCCATCGAATGAAACAAAATATATAAAATTATATTAATTTTGGAAAAACCAATACTGCCGATTGTCGATACAATGATTGTGTTGATCGCTGCACCGTGGCAGTGAAAAATAATATACGATAATGTTTTATTTATAGTCATTAATTGTACATTTGTTCTTTCATTGTAAATTTGTTTGTTATACGCCAAGTACTTAGTATCATTAATATTCTAAGTAATATGATGCAGGATAAAAATTCCACCTTAGGAAAATCAAGTGTGATAATAAATAGTATTATAACAAGCTTTCAAAGTTCTCGAACAGCCGAATCCTTAATTATGATTTGGCAGTCAATAAAAAAATTTGCAAATGACAATAATATTTTAATAGATATTCCTCACCAAGCACGAGGTTTGTTATCTTATTTGTAATTTAATTACCTAATTATTTATATATTACATTATATTAAAATTAGTTAAAAAAAAAATATCCATATTCCATTTAGATTCGAAGAGAAAGCGAAGAGAGCCTAACAATCTTAATGATTTTATAGTAACTACTACAACAAGTGCAATATATGAACCAATTGAGTCTACAAAATCTGTTGAAGATTATTATAGAAAAAACATCATTAGAAAAGACTCCATTATAGACAATTTAAAAAGATTTTCCCCAGAGAGTTTATGTTTAGCTATTTCTGTTGACAAATTTATGCAACTTAATCATGAAGAAAGTTTGGTATTTATTGATTATTATAAGGTAACATATATTATATTTGTATATTCCCTCCCTTAAAAATGACCATATTTAGTTTGAGTAATATAAAATAACTATATAGACATATAGCCCATATAGTTATTATACAACTTGTGACTTTTCATTTTTTTTCATAATTTTAAAAATAAAATATAAAATATAAATCAACTTAATAATATTATTTTTAAATTTTTGAAGAAGATTTAAACATATAAAATAACATAAATTCAAAATTAATATTTTATTATTTTATATTTTAGGATTTATTGGATATTAACAAACTAAATATTAAATCAGAAATGACTGTTGCTAAAAATTGCATAAATGAAATCAACATTGATTTTAACATTGACGATTTGAAAACAACAATAAAAAAAGAAATTTTTCCAAATATTTACAAAATGTTACAAGTAGCACTTACTTTACCAGTCAGCTCTGCAACATGTGAGCGATCTTTTTCGGCTATGCGAAGAATAAAGACGTGGGTAAGAACTTCTATGCATCAAAAACACTTTACAAACCTTTCTATTCTTCACATAGAGAATGATGTAACAAAAAATATTGATACTAAATATATTTTAAACGAATTTTCTAAATCCTCAAGGATGATGGTTTAAAAATAAAACATTTATTGTAATAAGATATATTCAACAAAACTGTTATTTTATAGTATTTTTTTCCTTATACAGTACCTATACTATATTATTATATATGTTATAAAATATTTATATTATTACATTTCAAGTATAAAAAAAAATAATTGGACAGTAATTTTATATTTCTGTTCAGTTGTTCAGAAAAATTTATGAGAAAAATCGTAGCCCCCCCCCAACTTTTTCAATGGATTTCCGCCTATGATCGAACTTGTGATCAAAATCTGCAAATTAATTACAAAATGAAAACTTTAATAGTTATAACTTATAACCAATTTATCAAAGCAAAATAAAGTAAACATACTATAATTAGTATCTGTTTTCTGCAATTTGGGTGAAGTCATCAATGGTGTTGAAGTATCAAAATCTATCTTCCTAGCATTTAAATCATCTAAAAAGACAATTAACTTGTTATTAAAAATAAATATAACAATACATATTATTTAAGTATTTACCATTTTGTTTATTATTATAACTTTTCAATATACAGAGGAGGTTCTAAATTTATAGATGTAGTTTTTTTTTCCTTTTTGAATTTTCAATATTAGATAAGTCACTTGTATCCTCTGCTAATTTAACCTTTTCTCGAGTTTCATGTAATGTTCCTATTAAGTAAATAATTAGTAAAAAAATAAACAATCTACCTATTAATAAAATATTTACCAATGCCTTTTTTCAAAACTCTTGATTTAAAATAATTAAAATCAAATTTATTCGGAATAGTCCTACGTTGTATAAGCTTTTTAATATCTTTTTTTGGCCAGGCACATATGTTATTTTTCATCCAGTGTGAAGGAACAGCCTCTACAGCATTTTCATCATCAAAACTGACTATGGTCCACATTTTTATTGGTTAATTAACTAAAAGTTAATTTAAATTAATAAACTATTTTAATATGCTAGGTATACATAGATGAAAAAACAGCGTGTTACAAAAATAACCGATAGTTAATTAACGTAGTATTTTTTGTTCTAATCAGTATTCTTTTTATTTTATTTTTAAATGATATGCATGCAAGTTATTACATAGTTATAGTCAATAAAATAATCACCTTTCAGTTTTTCTTTATTTAGTTTTGGATGACATATTCCTCATAATACAGACTTATTAATTTCAGATGTCTTATAATTTCTACAATATATTAATAGTTAATATTTTTAAAAATTAATTAATAATTAGTCATAACTATTGTTTGAAGTTTAAGTTATTATACAAAAAAAAAAAAATACTTAATTTAATAAAAATGAATTCTTTAAAGGTAAACTAACAGTTTTTAAATTTATCGTATTGTATAAGATTTATATCATCCTATTAATTAAAAGAAGTTATACTTATTACTTAATAATATACAAATTAACATAAAAAAAAAAAACAAATGAAAATTTTATAATTACAATACTGTAAGTAGTAAAGGAATAGCTATAAAGTTGCTGTTTCTTGGAAATATCATAATCTTATTTTTAATATCATTAATGTGCCAGTAATCAAAATTATCCGATAATTGTTAGACTTCATATATATTCAGGAGCGATGACCGAATTGGTTGATGGTAAAAATCATTTTTTTGAATAAATTTCTTTCCTATTAAAAAAACCTCTCCAGTTTCTTTTAAATGAGCGATATTAACTAACTTAACAATATCATCATTATTGGTACAAAAATATGAATTTGCATCAATTTCACTATTAATCTTGAAGTTGACTTTAACTAATGTTGTATATTGTGGATTAATTGTGATGCTATCTACTAAAGGCCCTCTATTATGAGGCTCTAACATAGTATAGGTTTTTGGTTTTGGCTTAGTAGGTTGGATAGCTAAATTACTTCCTTTATGATATCTATTTATAATTTGTTGTAATTGTTTGTCTGGCTTTCTCAGCATTGTCTTTAGTACCTTCATGTAGTTTTCAAATGGAAATGCACTACATAAATCTAATGGTCCGTATCTTTCATAATCGTCAACTAAATGGATTAAGCCATGAATATTACTTGACACCAAATGCTGTCCATAAATTTGTTCAAATGATTTTACAAAATATTCCAAGAGATCTCGTGCATATTGAACCAAATCACTAAGACCTTGTGTTAAAAGTATAGTTATAGCTACACTTAAAGCTTTAAAGTTTTTAAAACAGTGATCACTCAACACTTTATCTAATACTATTGGTCCGATATATAATAAAAAAAGACCTAAACTCAGTTGCTTTCCAACGAGCTACTTCAATTAATGTTCTAGGTTTTCTAGAAAATTCACAAACAAAAACTGGTTTTAAATTTATTATTAGTTCAGATAATTGGTTAATTTTCCATGATGGCAAACGAACATTTAAAGTGCCTTTCATCCAAAACATAAGAAGTTTTTTTACTACACCCAAACAGACCAAGTGCATATAATCTAATGAAAAACCTTTAACAATATCAAATCTGGGTATTTCTACAAAACAGGAATTATTAGAAAACACATGATGACTAATTTGAGCCCGTTGAACATAATCATGATGTGTCCTTTCAGATGGTCGGTTGGATGGTTCAGAGTAAGGAAAGCACAACCGGTTTTCAATATAATCCCCTTCAATTTTGCAACGTGTACACGAATAAAATCCATTATGTCATAGATATCAGAGTGTACGACTGTACGAACTAGACGTAACAATTAACAATTAACAAAGAAAACGCACAGGCACGACAACATTAATAATATTTGTATTTTTCATTTATGATAATAATAGTTAGTTAAACCAATATTAAATTTAAATTTATAACTGTATAAATAGAATGAATATCCTGCTTTCGAGTAATCGCCCGCTTGACATCCTACCACTCTCCCTCCTATCATAAGTCATAAGTACCAACACCACCATTACTAATCCGCACTGCGCTATAGGAACATCGGCGGCTATTATAAATTTTACTGTACATTATAATAGCTATTCGATGCTTTGTAGAGATCTACTATCTAATTTATTACAAGAGTTAACCCTACACTGCATAATTTTTTTTTTTTCAAAATTTTTTTTTACTTTCTTATATCTTATACATACCTTAAAAAATTAAAAAAAAATAATCAACAAATATTTGCATTTTAGAATAAGAATTCGCAATATATGGCTCAACATATGAATAAAGTTAAATTTATTAGTACATTTATATTGCTACTTCTTTGTAGCAAAAACGTTATAATTATACATTTTTATATAATAAAAATTATAATTAAATTTAAAAAAAAATACAGAAATCAATATTGTTGATGATGAGACAGAAAATAATTATTTTTTTGATTTAAACATAAATACACGTCACACTTAATGCACTTGACTAATGATTTTTTATTGCATTTTTCATTTTTGCACCTTACTCTGTTGTCCCCAACTTTAGGAAAATGGTCAATGTGGTCATACCTTACATCCCGTGATGGTGCATGTGTTTGAACACTTATAAATTAATAAATAAATAAATTAAACTATTAATTATATGCATTATAATGATGTAAATATTTTTAATTGCCTCGTTTTTTATAATTTTTTGTCTCTTCTTTTTTTTCTTCCTTGTGTTGGAGTACTTATCATTCCAGATTGACAAAGGGCAACAGCAACTTCTTGTCTAAATTTGGCTAGTGGAATTGTGGCTTCATTTTCATATGCTCTTCTATACAACAACCATGCATTTACAAGAGACATATCTAAGAAGTGGTAGAACAGTTTGAAATACCACTTTTTACTTCTCACAGCGATTCTGTATCTACCAATTATGGAATCTAGAAGGTCAACACCTCCCATGTGTTTATTATAGACTTGAATTACTTTTGGATACTCTACTGGAATTCTTTTCTTTAATTTTTTGTCAAATCTTTGTACTTGTGATATTGGTTCTTTTCCAACAAATGTAGATAAAAGAGATACCGTTTTATTGTCTTTCCACTGGATAGCCGTGATAGATATTCCATCTACTCCAGCTAAACATTCAGCTGAAAATCCTCTTGGTTTTTTTTCATTTCATTTTCATTTGGAAGAAGAAGCCCTGGTATTCTATTTTTGCGCAATGTTCCTAAGCAATGTATATTTTTTTTAGCAAGTCCAACCATAACCGCTAGCGTTGTGTAGTAATTGTCAAAATATAGTTTATGATTGATATTTTTAGGTATACATTGTGAAAGTCTCATAACAACATTTGCGCACGCTCCAAGATTAGGTTCGGATGGCAATCTTTTTTCCGAGTTATTTTATAAACCGGTATAGACTTCAAAATTGTAAGAAAACCCTGACACGCCACATAAAACAAATAATTTATACCCCCATTTATGAGGTTTTAGAGGCATGTACATTTTCAAAAAACTTCGTGATTTGATTGGACAAATTTGTTCGTCAATTGACAAGTTTTCTTCTAATGGTATACTTTTACACTTTTCTTGTAAATGAGTGGTCAAATTTTCTGAAGACGGTCATGTTCAGGATTTTCAGCAGGTAACATTTTATTGTTGTTATTGAAATGCAAATTTTTTCGAATTTCTTCAAACTTGTTTACACTCATTGTATTTTGAATTATATTATTTCCTATGGTTTCATTCCAAAAGCTTCTTAAATTAGGTAAATTAATAATTGACATCATCACTAAAATACCTATGAATTTTTTTAAGTCATCCAAAGATATTTTTAAAGGCTTATTTACATTTTTTTCAATACTAAATTGAATAGTTTCATACAGAATTTTTTCCAATAAAATATCGTCAAAAAAATATTTGAAAAATTCTAATGGAGTGTATAATTTTTTTATTTCGGGTGGTAAATCCGTATTTCCAGAAAATTTAATAAACTGCTCATTCATAATCAAATTTCCATTTTTCCAATCTACATTTGAATATACCTTTACTGGTGAAATAGGTCGTTTATTTGTTTCTTTATTGTTGGAAATGTCTGGAAGTACCAGTTGAGTTTTTCGGCGAGACGCCGGAGACTTACTTCTTTCTTTTTCAACAGCTATATCGTTTTGTACATTCAAATCAATATTTTCTTCAATATTAGGTTATATATCGATTTGAAATACATCTAAATCTTCTAGTCCGTCTAATAGTTCCTCATCTGATAGAAAATTGTCACAATTATCATCATTGCTATTGATCGGAATATCAAACGCGAGTAAAATTTCGTCAATATTATTTGAAATATCGTCCATATTTACACAGATTCAATAACAACAAAACAACAACAAACAAAACGTTAATTATAACAAAATTAAATTAAAAAAAAAATTAAAAAAGGAAGGCACAAGAAAAAACGTTAGCGAAACGCATGTAACCACTGTATACGCGATACAAATGACCTATTGAAAACAATTTATTTTTCTAGAACGCTTACATAGTGTGCCATATATGGCACAATAATATGATTTATAATATCTGTGGATTAAATAATGATAATGATAATTCAAATAATACACAATTAAAGAAGACGTAATTCCCTGTTATGTAATAATTTACAAATAATACGAACGGGCATTTTTCTATTTATAGAATATCGTTGTTATGGGCTGTACGCGTTTTTATAATCGATGTCTGCCACATTATTTTATCCACATTAATCAGCTATCGCCATCTATTGAGATTTTAGTAAAATTGATTTTTTAAATGATCAAGATGTATAGAATTATATTGTTCAATAGATGGCGTAATTTCTTTAATATACGATTTTTCATCGTGAATAATAATTGTACCGTATATGGCACATCATGTAGTGTAGGGTTAATTGGTTATTTTATTAGTTTTATATGCTCAACGTGAGTGTCTTAAATTGGATGCATTATTTCATTTAATATATTCTCATTATATACCCTAAATTGTATTATAATCTTTGATTTGATGATTAATATATAATATTAAAATAATGGTATACTTATGGCTATATGGGTACCTATATATATAATAATTGGCACATAATACTGTAGGTATATTATTTAATAATAAATATAGAGAAATTATTTATATTCAAAAAAATTTTCATCTTTGACCTCGTCCAATACACCACACATCTATAACATTAACATTACATTACTTATACCATTAACTCAAATATTAGTTTACACAATTCATGTTACTTTTATCCAATTACTATCAGTATTATTTAATTTATATTAAACTAATAATAAATGGTTTTCAATACATTTTACCATATTAATACAGAACTATTACATTTACTATAATGCAGCTGTAATATTTTTTTCGCCGTATATTCAAAATTGCAGCTACATAAAATAAATTATGCAGTTTAAACCATAATAATATTAGTTTCCCAAATTACTGCAGTCATTGTTTATGTGGTGGAGTTTTATAACAATGATTCAATATACTTTAATGTTTTCTTGATGTTAAATTTAAAACATTAATAATTTCATTATCATTAAATCCGCATAGAACATTTACGGTTAAATATTATTTTAAATAATTTTTGTAATATTCTTTAATTGTTTTCTGCTAATCAAAACTAAAATATTGTAAATTTAACTAATTTAAAACATACTAAAAATATTATCAAAATAATATTATATTAAGTTAATAACATAATGTTGTTTTAAATGACTTTTTGATAAATGATCATTTTAAAGAAATATTATGAATAAAATATTATTTTTTTAAATTCTGCATAATATTATAATAATATTGGAATTTTAATATTTAAGATTTGACTTAGTTCAAAAGTTATCATAATATTGATGTTACTAAATTGCCGTCTGGTATCACATTCTATTTTTTTTTTCTAAAATCATAAATGTTTTTATTCGCATTCCAACAATATTTGAATTTTGAATTGAAAGTTAATATGCATATATTTATTATTATTTATTGCAGTAACCTGCAGTGACCAATTTTATTTGAGGGGGCTAATTTTTTCTATTTGTACGTTTTGAGGGGGCTAGGCTCCCTCAAACCCCCCCCCCCAATTTCGGCCTATGAACTTAATACTATTTGAGATCTTTCTTTGTACGTTATAGGGTTGATTCCTCCTTTAACAAACGATGAAACAAAAGAAAGAAATTCAATTTGTTTTTCGAGGCAGTTTATTTTTTCTGAATATCGCTTACTTTTACAATAAGATAATATAACTATTTCTAATCATAAATTAGGTTTTATAAATAAAAATGGTAGACTTATCATTATCAGAAACTCATAACATAGTTTGTAAAAATAATTATAATATATTATTACATGATGTTGTTAACGATGTAAGATTCACTAAATGCGTTTTTAGTTATTTATCGAAATCATAATATATTAAATAAAATTATGTTGAGTTTAAATTAAATCAACAAAGTAATAGGGTTTTTTTTTTAATGATAAAATACATTTTACTGATAGTTAAAATAAAATTTATTTAGTTATTTCAGTGTAAATGAAACGAAATGTTATTTCAAAAAGTACACGCATGAGCGTAATTGGAAACGGTCTAGTAAAGATATAACGCTTTAAGAAATATTCACGAACCAATGTTTTAAAAAATGTTTATAAAGTCTTAAGCTTTAATCAATTTTTAGATTATAGTTTAAAAATACTTGTTAATAAATTAAAAGAAATTGCTTTAAAAACATCAATAAAATCATATTTATATTTAGATTGTGTGTACGAGCAACCTAACACAAGAAGAACGCTTTTAATTAGAGATTGCATTTAATACCATAAATGTGTTAGGATATAACTGTTGAAATTTCTCTAAATTATTAAATACAATGTTCAATAAACTGATTAAAGAAGAAAGCAATTTTGTAACAAAAAAGAGTGGTTGGAGTTTAAAATCGATTTATGCGTTGCTACTAAGAATTAACAAAGTTTATCCACTTAATGGTTTTACTTATATAAAAATACCTAATCATATAGAAAATCGAAAAGCAATTATAAACGTAGAAAATACTAATCAAAATTGTTTCATTTATTCAATTTTATCTAAATTCGACAATCGATTACATAAATGTAAGTTTGGTAAAAGTAATTAGAATTATTTTAGAAAAAAAGTGGTTTGAATTTCAAATGTATTGACTTTCCAACACCTATAAAACAAATTAAAATATTTGAACGTATGAATAACGTTACAGTAAATGTTTTCAGTTTAGGTGACGAGAATTTAATTTTTGCACTTTATATGAATAACGTTGAATGTAATAATCATTTCGATTTATTTTTGTTTAATAATGGTAAGACATCACACTATTGTTACATTAATAATTTTTCTAGACTAATACGAAGTTAAAGAAGTAAGCATGAATCTAAATTACCTAATCATATGAAAAAGATGTTTTACAACTTTTAGTGATAAACTATGTAAAAATTAATTGTGGGGTATTAATGGATTAAAAGAACATAAAAAAATATGTGGAAAATATAAGCTTGGAAGACCTATTATGTTTGAAAATAGTGATGATGATTTTATACATTTTAATAACTATCGACAATTTTTTTTTTTGAAAGAGATGGTTGATTACCCGCAACGAGAAATTCGTAGTAAATATCCCTCTCACCTTGCACTTTTCTGAGCTCTATTATGAATTTCCAAATTGTTGGGTTTGACATGCTCAGCTACGCCTGGAGTCTCCTGTGAGATGCTTCAGCAATATCATTCGTTTTCTGTCTAAATAGATAACCAAATTATAAAAAAATATATATAAAAATTATTTGGAAGTACTATTGCATTTTAAAATACATTATAATATAACAGATTTTTATAATATATTAGTTATTAAGTTAAGTTAAGAATCTAAATTAAAATATTACATAATTAACAACTATTTTAACATTATATCATTTTTATATTTAATTATGGATATTAATTTAGGAAAAATAACAGTGTTGTGATTGATTTTTAGATTATGCGTTATTGAATGATTTATTTGAAATTAAATATAAAAAACAAAACAATGAATTAGGTCAAACAAAAGAGATTTGATACTCATAATTAGTATACATAAATTATAATAATGTTATTGAGGAATATACATTTTGTCATTTAGATTTAAATTTTACTACATTATTGTGGTAATTTATTTAATATTGGTATAACATATTTTCATAATATTGAATTAATATTTTTTTCAAAAGATTGAGGGCTTTGGATTTATTTAAATTTTAAGTATATACTCTAGTATAAATGCATATTCATATCTAACTTAAAATTTTTCATTAATTGTACCATTCACAGTTTGTATTAATTAATAAAAAATTTTAAAAAATTTTTTGTAGGAAATTCAAAATTAAAAAATATGTATTTCTAATATTGTTTTAAAATGAATTTGCATTTATTTTTTCAGTAAAAATCTATTTAGTTCTAATTGTAAATGGAGTAAAATGAAGAAAAGAAGAATAGATTTGAGTGATTTGACTATGTAACATACCATTTGTTCGGCTAAAACTCTATTGTACAGATTCTAAGTAGCAATAGGAAAAGCTGGAATTCTCCTAATACCTTCTTTTCTCAACATTTCAATATGATAAGATTATAGCCAATTCAGGATTGGCTGTAATGATGGAAAAACAGCTTCTATTTCCATACTAATGCTTTCAAAATAAGCAGCCACATCTTCTGGCGGGACAAATGCCAACGCCGTAATCATCCGAACATATAAATTGAAGTCTGTATCATTTCTGTATAGTCTAAATGGAGTTATAATATAATAGGTATAATATCAACTTATTGTATATTAAAATATTAAACATATCTCATTTTGATATTCAATTATTCAAAAATCAACAACTAACATTTTATATTTATTTAACTTTTAAAATTTAAATTTGATTTCATGTGAATCAAATTTTGTGATTTGAAAGTATTATTCTGAAATAGTTGGTAGTTCTGAAGTATAAATAATCAAAACTACAACATAAATTTATCATAAATATTTAAATAAAATAAAACTTACGCCAAAAATTCCTATTGCTGCAACTTGTTTTTTAAATTTTGTAGAAGATGAAAATAATAACCTCTAATATTGGGAAATTCAGTTCGGAAAGCGTTGTGTATGGCAAGCTCAAAATCTACAGAAATACTTCCAGTAATTATTCCTGGAGCTAGATTTTTAATTTCCAACAAAAGTCTGTTGTATGTTGCCTGGTTTTTGTTCGGTAAAAGCGCTTACAAACATGGATGGACACCACCATTACAACTGCCTAAGATTACAAATACCTAGGAAAATAGGTTTGGAGCAATTTTGAAGGTTCCATCCACAAACCACTCATTGCTTGTTGCGAGTATCTGAATTATAACATAAAAAACACAAATAAACAAATTTTTACTAAAAGAATAGGTTTTTAGTTTATGGTGTAAATACAATGTTAAAAAAAAATGTTATAGATTACATATAAAATAATATTTAAACTGACCATTTATTCAGTAATAATCTAAAAACCATATTTAATATGTTAAGATTCATACCTCCAATTTTCTTTGGCGACCAAATATAAGCACTCTATTGGCCCCAGGTCCTGTATCACAAAGCAGAAACTTTTCAAACTGTCCAGGTTCAAATTCATATCAGTGGCGGCTCGTCAGGGGATGCAAGTGAGGATAGGCCTCACCTAACTATTTTAAAAAAAGAAGGTATATACTATAATTATAGTTATTTCCAATCGACTTTAAGGCTATTAGATTCAATAATATAATATACATTTTAAAATACAAAAGCTTTTTATTATTATATTATATTATTATAAATTATAATTTATAATGACAAAACAAATTCATTTTTTCGTGTATAATATTAATTATGATCATAGTACATATGATAACATACTTCGTCACTGTTATCAAAAACCACGACGAAGACGTTCGTTGAACGATAGGACGAACTCGGCTTTGCCTCAGATTAGTAGGATGGTGGTACGATAGTGGTAGAGGGGGGAGTCGGAATTTTTTTAAACAAATGAGGCAGAACGATTCGGGCCTCAGGGTTTGTCAACATTATCCATTAGTCATTTTTCGAAGCGACATAACTTCCATTAATAGAAATAGAAACTGAATGGTTGTCATAATGGACATAATGTCGTGTAGTGTAAGTGTATACCTACCTACAAAACTTTTATCACAAACTAATCATCTTATCAAGCAAATGATAATTAACATTTAATATAATTATTAATTATTATTTTTTTTTTTTTTATGACATTTCTAATAAATATTATATTGGATATTTATGGTTTATAATTTATATATTTTTAAAGGTTAGAATTAAATATTAATTAAATTATTTTAAAAGCTAACTTGGAGCTCATTTTTATATTTTAACAGCATTTTTCTCCCATAAATTTTGAAAATATCTGCCTCACCCTTCATACGGTTCACGAGCCGCCACTGATTCATATTCCCTATATTTCTCAGGAATTTCTAATTCCATTAACGTTAATGGAGCAACAGGAATTTATGGACCATTATGCCGTCGAACTCTCCATACAGCTTGTTTAAGGTTGTTTACAGATATTGTCGCCCCTTTTCCAGCAATTGTTAAACCTTCCAAAAAATTTATTTTATAAATAATTCTTATGCATTACCGAATGTATTTTTTTGCACTTCATTATATAATACTCAAGGTAATATTTATGTTTTATTTTATTTTTATGTTTATTCACGTTAGAAACTTATTTATTATTTTATTGAAAATTTGATTTATTTTAATAAATTACTTATAATATATTTAATAATAATTTGTTGTGTATAATATTTGTTGATAAATACCTATACATTGATTGATTGCCACAGCTGGTGCCTCCATAGTATCATAAGCTCTATTTTTCCTTCGTGGATAACAATCTGTCTGTTACGATTTGTAAAAACTTCCATATTGTTAATATAAAATACAAAAATTATATACCATAAAAATAAATTGTATCTCGTGTTGTGGACAGACAGAGGAATGATTTTATTTTATTTGAAATGAATCAATTGACTAGGAATAAAATAATTCTTAATACATTTCTAGAAATATAATTTTGGAATAATAGTTTCTATTAATAGTCATTTTTACATAATATTATTTCCTCGTTATTTTGGTAGGAACTTATTGTCTTCATTCTACCTACATAATCTTATTATGAGATTATGTCACATATACTCACAATTTAGAGTAATAAAATTAATGATTTATGCAGTGGTCTAAGTGGGGGGTTACGAGGGACATCCCTCTACTTTTTTGTATTTACATTTTCATCCCTTTACTTATTTTGTCTAGAATAACTCATTCCTCCTAAGACTTGTGTTTTCAAATGAAATAATTTTTATGATTTTTATATTTATACCTACGTATAAGAAATTTTTTTATTTTTCGTATAGGCCGTTTCGCAATCATACCCGTATTTAGAGCCACGGATTAAGAATTAACCTAAGTTGTGTTTAGAGCTAATAACATATTTTAAATCACAAAACAATAACAATATTGATGATAATAAGTAGGGACGTAGCACCATTATAGATAGTATGGTTGCACATCGAGTCATGATTCCCATACTTCAAAAGTGTCTACTAAAATGAATCTCTACTTATCACGTTATCAGTATTAAACAGCTGGAGATTTAAACATAAGCGCTGGCATGTGTGGTACGCAACACTAACACGCAACTACTATTTACCATAAAGCACTTAATACTATGCAATATTCTTATATTCCCGCCGCAGCCCGCAGTCATAAACTCATAATTTTTTTTTTAGATCCTGTTGAAATATAAATAAACTATAAATTCCATAGGATGACTACATAAATCAAATGCAATTTTTACTTAACTTTTAGTTTTTATATTATAACAAATAATTCATAATAAAAATGTATTTAAATGTAACATACAGGTAAATATATATAATTAAATCTCAATACTAATTTTGATTAACTTTTAACCAATTTTGATAGTTTTTTTTGTTTTATTAATTTTCTTGTTATTTTGGTTCTGTTGATAGGTATATTAACGCATTCTCATGATGAGATAATACGAACAAATATCCATTAGTTGTTTTTCAATGCATCGCATTCGCATAAAATTTTTGTATAAGATCCTAATTTATGAAAAGAAGTTATAGTCCGATGATAATTATTTTTTAGTAGAGTATAATCGATGTCACAAAACCATTTTGTTGGTATATTTAATTTTAACACATTTATATCATTAAAAACTGATTTGCATAATGTCATTTTTTGTTCTACCTTTTAATCAAAAATAAAATCACAATAATGATATTAATAATACAAATTAAATTATTTTGTAGTTTTATAATAGGTACAGTACTTTTAATCTTATAGGTACTGAGAACGTTAATTTTATATTCAATAAAAGCGAATCTCTTTTAAGGTAGTTTATTGTACTGGTATCATCATGAACTATTACATCTATTTTTTTTCCTGTGGTTTTATTGAACAGTGATCTTTTTTTATAGAATATAGTAAATCAATATGTATATTTCTACAGTTAGTACCATAATCATTATTAGTCTTGTCAATCTTAAAAAAAATATACAAAAATTAAGTCAAGGACACAGTGTGTTCATATGGTATTGGCTATATTTACTACATTAATTGATTCATTTGTAACTGCAGATATTGGAATTGCTCCATTACGTAGCTTAGGTTTTTTTAAACACACCTAGAAATATATAATTTTTTAATGTTTTAATTTTTTGAGTTAAACTACTATAATGATTTTAAAAGAAATAATTAAATACATACAGTATATTTGTTATCCCCATTTCCAGTAACCCATGAATCAATTACATCACTGTCTCTAAAGTGTTTCCGACAAATTCTAGAACTATTATGGAAATTAAGCCCTAAAGCTTTCTCCCATTTAGCTCTTAATACAAGGTCTTTTGGACAGTAAAAACGACTTTTTTTTAAGCATTTGTCGCGAAAAATACAATTTGGTACACAACAAGACATTTTATAATTAAAACAATCACTACGTACAAATAATAATTAATACATTTATTATTAGTTATTAATTATGACGTATTAATAATTATAAATACTGTTACTTAAGACATTAGATAAGTTTATTTATTGATTGTTGTTAATTATTATCTATGGCTGTTAATGATATTATATCTGATAGATGTTAAAAAGTCAATCATAGTATTTTAAATACTATGCTTTCTATATGACTATTCATGAACCATGGGTAATAAATAGTAATTACTATGGCTTATGGTTGAGTTAAATAATGAATGGGTGGGAAAAAGTTGAATATTTATTTTGAATGGTAAACGCATTTATAGACAATATCACGATTAGAAGCGTTAGTGTTTAAATTTCCAGCTATTTAATATTGATAACTAGAAATTCATTTCGGTAGTCACTTTTCGAGATTCGATGTGCAACCATAGGGATATATAAATAACACTTGGAGCGCTGATGGCTTATCAAAGATGTCCGCGCAAGTAGGATGATTATGGTCTGTGTGCACTGTAAATAGGTATTATTGTACTAGATTATATTATTATTACATACCTATTACCTATTTACATTAAACATTTATAGTTACTTATGTATTATTTAGTTTTATTTATTTCAATATGATATTAAGTCTACAAGACATATTCGTGTTTGTGAACTGTACTATTAACTCCAGAAATTTAGTAGAAGGCGAATGTGTCCTAAATAGTAATCAAATAATACTATATGGAAAAATTATTACAGAAAACGTAAGTTTTGAAATAATTACAAAAACTGCTTTATATTGCTGTTGTAATTCATAGAGTGCATGTATAGCTATAAAATGCTTAGTGATTAAAACATCACAGCTTTCTGATATGCCACATGAAGTTAATGGTCAACTCAAAATATGCGATGGTGTTAATGAATTGGCAAAAATACTAGACATTGGTTACTTTGCTTGCTCTTGCCCTGCTGGTGTATCTGAATGTTGCAAACATGTAGTAGCTGTGCTTTTATACCAAAATAGGTACATTTCTTTTTAATTAAATGATAGCAAATGTACATTTTATAATATATTATATTTCTAATTAAACAAGTACTTTTGTATATTTTAGGACTCACATTGAGGATATTTCTTGCCTTTCGAGCACTGATGTTGCATGTCAATGGTCTAAGCTTAAGCAACCATCATTAGAACAATATAAACCAGTTCCCATAGAAGATTTTTGTTGCATTAAGATAAAACAAAACAATCAGGCCCCTAGTTTAGAAGTAAACGGATCTTTAATTCTGTAAGTTGATTTTCTTTCATCACTTTTACATTTTTGAGATGGTAGTTCATATAAACTATATATTCTAAAATAACAGTACCTATATATTTTTTCATGTTATTGATATTCTTATTTTAGTTACAAATTCTCATAAATATGCTTTTTTCATATCGCAATAATAATTTACCAAATAAACATAATAGAGATATAAAACAAAATTTGAACTTGATCTCTATTTACTATTTAGTATATTATGATTATTTGTTATTTTAATTAAATCACATTTTATTTACAGTACAGAACTTTTATCAGCAGCAGGTGATTCGGCTTTACAATTTCACATTAAAGGGTGAAATTTAAAAAGATCATTAATTATTAATGAACCAGAGACAAATGATGTAGAAGAAAAATTGAATCTGTTAAAACCACATTGTGTACTAGAGATTATTTACAATTATGGAGTTATTAACTTGGGTGATTGTCAGAAAACTTGGTCAAAGCTATCACAATATGAACCAGACTACATCACAATACGATAAAAAACAGACAAACATTTTTGGGATGATATTAAACAATATAGAATAACTGGTAGCCGGTGTTATTCGTTATACACATATAACATGAAACCCAGAACAGAGGAAGAATGGAATTTAAAAGCATCTAAGTATTTTTGGCCTGTTAAAGTTTCAAATAAATTTGTACACCACGGAATTATGTATGAAAATACAGCTAGAATTATATTTGAAAAAGAAACAGGTATACAAATTTTTCAATGTGGGGATGTATTACATGGCCAAATGAACCATGGCTGAGCTATTCGCCAGATGGTTTAATAATAAATGAATTTAATGTTCCTATAAAACTCATTGAAATTAAATGTCCTTTCAAAGGGAAAAGTATGAATTCCCAAGAGCTTATTGAAAACCTTATTTATATTAATTATTCCGAAAACTCTTACAAGTTAAAAAAAACATATGTATTATGGGCAAGTACAGCTAAGTATGGCTATGGCAAATGTCAATGATTGTGATTTCATTATTTATAGTTCCTTTGAAGACAAAATTATGACCATTAATGTTCCTATAGATATAGATTTTTGTAAGAGTTTGTTGTTAAATTTAAAAACTATTTATTATGAAAAAATGATACATGAGATTTGTATAATAAAAAAATATATTTAAGTCATGTGTTGTTTTTTTTATTATATACCAAATATAATATTATACATTAGGTACAGAAAATAATTTATACAGTATTAAAAATAATTACTTATAGTTGTTCACAAATTTTTAATATTCTTAAAAAGTATATAATAAATATAGTAATTCAATTTATAATTTGAAATATTTAAACAATAAATTTATCTTCAGCAAATATAGGTTTACTTAAATTACAAATATCACTAATAATGGTCATTATGTCATTGGCTAAATTTGCATGAGCCCACTGGAATTTATTTTGAAAAATTTTAAAGATTTTGATTCGCTGATTTATGCGTTCAATATGCACACGAGCACTTGCAATATTTCGAGAAAGGAGAGCTTCTTCTTTAGAAAACTGTTTTTTAGACCTTAAAAAAGGAGGTCTTATGAGGATCAAATTATACTTATTGCAGGTATTACCAATTTGAAACCCTTTATCAACCATTATTGCATCATGTTCATTCATTAATTGAACAATATTACTTTGTTTAAATATAACATTATCAGAAGCTCTTCCTCCATAGGCTTTACTTATAAAGGTAATGAGACCTCCAGAAGATACTCCTAACATAAATTTTAGAATATAGTTTGATTTGTAATTGCTATAAAGTTTAATACGGCAAGAAAGGCACTTTGGTTTTTGAATTGTGATTTCAGTACAGTCTAATATTACTCTAACATTGGGAAAATCTTAAAAACAGATTGGTAAATTTGATACAATTTCATCATTACTAGGCCAGTAAATACAGTTTTTTAGAAGGCAACTTAGTAAAGGTATTGTCGATAAGTAAATTTGTCTGCAAGAAGAAACACTTATATTTTTAAAAAGAACGGCTAGTACAGCAAATGATAGGTCTTGTTTTAGTTTGGTGAATACTAATACAATACGTCCTTTAATGTCTAGGTTATGTGTTCTTTTATCAGGAAAATTTGTTGAAAAAAGTTCACATATTTTATTTAAGAGGATAAATGATGGAATACTAGTCATGGTGATTAATTTTGATTGGGTATCAATCATGCTAAAAAATGATGTAAATATATCACCACTCGTAACTTGCACCGCTGCATCTTTATACTCTCTCTGCAGTTCAGGTTCACAGAATATAGTGTCATGTTCTATAACAGGCAGATTTTCTGTTTCCAATTCAAGAACAGGATCTAATACCGTTTGTGGTAAGACAAAAAAAAATTATACACTGCATTTTAATCAAACAAATATAAATTTAAGTACCTTGAACGGCAAGACCTTTATTAAAATTTCTTTTCTTTGGAGAGGGCCTGGTCACAGTTGATTTGGGGAGATTTTGTGAAGGAATGGCATTTTTTTTTAATTGACGTTTTAATGTTTCTACATCTATTTACAGTTGTATTACTATTAAATTACACATCTATATAAGTGTATTAAGTATATATTTCATATGAGTTATATATGAAATATTAAATGGCTAATAAGTCAAAATAATATTATACCTGGAGGTGTTGGAAAAAATCTTCATCTACGAAATGTTTAGAACAAATTCGAATTTTTTTTTTCAGGGTTTCTTCCCCCATTCGAAGTTGTATTTCTCAAGCTCGTCTTCTATCTATTAATTCTGTTGACCCATTCTTATTTGTCCACATAACTTTGATTTTATCAGCTTCGGGAATCCAATGAAAACTTATACTACTCTCAGTTGAGTAAAAGCTTTTACAACCATACACCGAACAATACACATGGTTCTTTGACTTTACCTTGTTATGTCGGCATTCACCTAAAACACCTATTTCAGGATACTTACATTCAATATGATTCATGTAATATTAAATGTATGTACGTCAAATATATCTGAACATTAAACATAGGTATAAATAATACCTATAAATAATAAAAATGACATGATACACTTACAATTCAAAAAACGTTCATTTTTATTATATTATTTTACCTATCTATTATATTAAATATTAATATGTACTCACTCATTTTCTAAATGTTAGACGTCAGACGATAAAAATGAAAGGAAACAAATTAATAATGGCGAGAAGGCGAGATGCAGCGAGAAAAGAGAATCGAGACGATATAGGCAGGTTTACTACTAGTAAGTAGTATAGTAACTAGTAAGTAGTATTTAGTATTTACCAATTTTATCGATCCTACTTGTACTAGTTGAGTTTTTTTTAACCAGAGAGCGTCTGATTGTTTGCGTTTCCGAATACTATCTATAATCGTGAGACGTAGCAACTAGCAATGTGATAAAATATCTAAACGTCATTTCTGACAATATTTTGTTGATAACTTATAAGTAGATGTGTATGCGTGAACGTAAGTCGATCAATTTCTAAATTTAACCCATGGATAGAATATTGGTTATGAGTGTAATGATCACAATTAAACATGTATACTTTTGATAATGATTATTGTTTATGCGTGTCAGTACTCAGTAGTAATTGATTATACTAGACATTAGTACAATATAATTAGTATTAGACGTATTAGTATTAGCACGTTAGTGTTTGACGCTAGTATATATTAAATAAGTAAATAAGTAAATCTTAAGGGGGGAATATCCGATTGAGTTATAAGCAAATTCCGTTGGAGCGCGTTGCTAGTAATGAAAATCGTGCAAACCACTACTCTAATTATTATTATTATCTACGATTATGGTTATTTCTTTATAATCGTGCCTATTATCGGTTTATCGCTAAATAACAGCGCGACCGTGGCGGCAATCCATACTCTTCACGTTGGATAACAATAACATATTAAATCTTGGTTCCTTCACAAATCACTCAATAATTAAAATATTTTGGATCTGAAAAAGATCCCGATTCAAAAAAGTAATGACTGTATAACGACGTTGAGTATTTTTTCGTATTTTAATAAGTAAAACAAATCGATTTTCGTCTAAGAGTTAAATTTGAACCCTAATAATTAAAAAAATAAATTGTATATAAAAAAAATCGGCCAACGTAGGTATACCGAATAACATGTCTAGATTATATATTCAAAGTTACAGACTCCTAACTAAAAAACATAAACCAGTAGAAAGGAACTCAAATGGCAAAATTTCAATTTTTAAACGCATTTTACTGACAAAAAAATACACAAAAATTTTTTTAAATAATTTTCAGTTTCATCTTAAACCTAGTTTTAACTATAGGTAAACAAAATTCAACATTTAAATAAAAAAACAATAATTGGATATTCCCCTTTAAGCACGTCTTTATTAAATTGGTTAAACAAAACAAACGTGAACCCAATCGACGATTCATTGATTTCTACTCAAGCAATAATGAAAACATCATCTAATAAAGCAGAGACAGTGAGTACAGAATTAAATAGTAATGATAATAATATTTCAAACAACTCTAATGATAGTGGTGCTAAAAATGGTTACGATTATCCAAGTGTCTGGAAAAATGAAATGTTCTTAACATTTCATAATAAATATCCCTGGATAGTGGTAAAAGACCAAAAATTGGGCTGTAGTATATGTGTGCAGGTTCAAAACCTTGTCACATATAAAACAAGGGATTAGATTTGCTATTGAATGGACAGAGTGTAGTGTACATACTTATGGAGCTAGTGATAAAGATAAAAGACAATCCTTAAGAAAAAAAAATCCATAAGCTCAAAATTAGTGAATGTCATAAAATATGTGAATAAATTTTAAAAGCAAAAGAAGAAAGCCAAAAGCTGTGTTAAGAGGAATTTCTGGTAAATTTGAGTGTACAATAAGAGTATTTAATACTGTATATAGAATTGTTAAAAAAACAAGACCATTTACTGATTTCCCATTTGATATTTAACTTCAAAAGTTAAATGGATTGGATATGGGTCGCATTTTACACAGCGGTCATGCTTATGCTGATAATGCTAGCTATATAGCAATAGAAATGAAAGCAAAAGTTACAAATTTTATTGTTAAAAATAATTTTAAAATTGCAGTATTAATTGATGAAGCTACCTCAGTGTCGAAAAAGACTTGTCTGGTTGTTTGTATTAGAGCTTCCATAGATGTCAAAAATGAAACAGACCCAATAACATTTGTTTTAGATTTATTAGAATTAGAAAATACAAAATCTGAGACCATAATTGTGCAACTTTTGTCATGTCTAAACAAACATAAATTTTCTCATGAATTCTTAATACAAAATTTTATTTACTTTGCTTATGATAGAGCTACTAATATGATTGGAAGAAAATCTGGTGTGGGAAAACTTTTAACTGACAAATATCTAGATTTATTGGGCTGGCATTGCTCTAATCATAGACTTGAACTTGCTGTTGATGATGTAGTTAACGAGGTAGCTGGCATAAATAATTTCAAAATATTTATTGATACTCTTTATGCATTATAGTTCATCACCAAAAAACCAGTATAGTTTAAAGAGCTGTGCTAAAGAACTACATTTATAATTTCTATCAATTGGTCGCATTTTAAATACTAGATGGGTAGCTTCAAGTTTGAGGTCAGTTAAAGCTATTTAGAGAAACTATGAAGCACTTTAGTTACATTTTGACAAATGTAGTTTGGATAGCTCGAGAACATCTAAAGAAAAAGCAACCTTTAAAGGTTTAAAACAGAAAATAACATCAACTAATTTTGTTTTAAATTTAGGTCTTCTATGTGATGCTCTAACAGAACTATCAGACCTTTCATTAGAACTTCAAAAATGGTGTACAAAACTACCTAATGCTCATAACTTAATTATAAGACAAATTATGATTTTTGAATCCATGTATAGGAAGTGGAATGACGGTTTTTATAAAAATGCTGAGAATTCTGAATGTAGTTTGACCTTTAAAAATATTGACCTTCATGAAAATAATAAAATTAAAATAAACTATAAACAATTTTATCGAAGCTTGGCTGATAATTTAAAATCCAGAATGTTAAACTTTACATCATCACATGTATCTTCAACATCTGACACATCAAATAAGTATGCTCAGTTTATTCAATTGCTAGAAGTTTTAAACCCACAAAAATGGCCTTTAAAAGTGGATATATTATATGGAGAGAGACCAATTAAGCAGCTTTCAAACATATTTAAAATAAATGAAAAAAATTCAGTCAGAGGTTTTCGTGAGTACATAGATAATAAATCTGTTATACCAAAGAACCTTAAACCTTTAACTCAAGCTGTAAATACATTAGTAGTTTCTACTGCTGAATGTGAGAGGCAATAAATTTTTTACGAGGTACTGGGGGGGGGGGGCGATAACAAACAAGTATTCAAAAAACTCCAGTCATAATGAAAATAATTAGAAAAAGATAACGCACAGAGTAAAGTACAGCACAACTATACAGCTCAACAGTCTGTTGACAACTGATAATTTTGTTTCTAAATGATTTGGAAAGTGATACTGTTGTTTAGAGGTGAAAGTATTTGAGTAAAAGTATTTGAATATTGGTATTCCAATAGTTTTTTAAGTATTGAATACTTTATTTAAATAATTTTTTTATTACTTTTATTTGAGTGGAATTGTAATACTTTTTTATGGTAATGAAAACTAATGTATATGAAATACTTTTATTCTTATAAATATATTATTAATAAATTTTTATATTTTTAATATTATTATTATTAAATATATTATTTTATCAAAAATCAAAATGTCGCATCTCGCAAATTGTACATGAAAAAAAAAAAAAATTATAAAACCAGATAAACTTTATGATTTATTTTATAGATTTAAGTTTAAATGAAGTGATTACGAATTTTAAGAACTAAAATATTATGTTTACGACTTGCCATCACATTATGCTATCACATTTTGCTATCACATCGTGTTGCCATTACATTATTTTTTTTTAAGCTTTTTAAAAGTATTTGAAATACTTTTTCAAAGTTTAATAAATTTTTTTTTTGCTTACTCAAATAATTTTTAAAAGTTATCTTTACAGCTCTACTGTTTTCACTGTTTCTAATTCTAGTGATGGAGAAAATATGGATATAATCATGGAAATAGGGACATCAACTTGAACAACAATGACCGTGGCTAATATACAGACGCTAGAACAAGAAGTAGTAAGGAAAGATTTTTTAATCAACAAACTTACTTCAGAAGTAAATTATTTAAATTTAAGCGAAGAGACATTTAATGGTCGTCCTAAAATATTAGCATTTTATACTGGCCTAGAGAGTATGGATCTCTTTTTATTAATTTCAGAGGAAATTAAACCTGCACTAACTTCTAGTAACTAAAGGCTAACTAAATTTCAAAAACTATTGTTATGTCTTATGAAATTAAGGTTAAACATGCCATTTATTGATTTAGGCTATAGGTTTAATGTCACTTGTGGTTCTGCTTCAATTATTTTTCGTAAAGTTATATTTCTTTTAGAACATGTATTTAAAAAACTAATTTACTGGCCAGATAGGGAAGCATTACGTTATCTAATGCCACGTTCGTTTTTTAATTCTTTTGGTAACTCAGTTGCGGTTATTATCGATTGCTTTGGAATCGGAATTGAAAAACCTTGTAATTTAAGAGCTAAAGCACAAACTTGGTCTCCTAAAGGCGCGTATCAATTACGCGCGGCAAACCCTCGAACATTGGCTCGCGCGGCAGCCGCGCCAAATGGATACCGAGTTTCCGCGCGAGCCAACTTTTTTGTTGCTGTGCTCGAACATGCCACGCTGCGATCTAAATTATGTCGGTAAAATAGCACGCGGCAAAAAAGTTTTAGTTTATTGCTTGCGAGCAATTGGGAAGGTTGCCACTTTAAATTCACTCGTGTGGCAATACGACATTTTTTAAACTTAAAATGGCTCGCGCGGCAAATAAACGGATTGCCTCGGACGAACATGGCTTGCGCGGCTACCGCTCATAATCGATACGCACCTAAAGGTTACAAAAACAAAAATACTGCTAAATATTTGATTGCTATGACACCTCAAGGGGTAGTATCATTTATATCTGAAGGATAGGGTGGTAGGGTAAGTGACAAATACATAACCGAAATCTGTATGTTTTTGAAAAATTTATTGCCTGGGGATGAAGTACTTGTAGATAGGGGATTCACTGTAAGTGAGAGTATAGGTTTTCATTTTGCTACTTTGAAAACACCTGCCTTTACAAGAGGTCTTCCTCAATTACACCCATGTTCTATTGAAGAAACAAGGAAACTGGAAAATAGCATCTATTAGTATACATGTAGAGTATATAATAGGACTCACTAGATCTAAGTATAAAATTCTTAATGGTCCAGTGCAAATTATAACTCTCAAACACCAAGATGACTACTCATGTTTGTTAGATTTACAGTATATTATATAATAGTTACAGTTTGTTATGCTCTCATTAGTATGTGCAGTTCTATTGTACCATTAGATTAAAAACAATCTTCATATTTAATTACATATATTAAAATACTGTATTTAATTCTAAATATATATATATGTAAAAGTAAAAAATCTACTTCATTTATTATATACAGTTTGTGCATTTCCATTTTTTAGTTGTAGGCTTGTGTTTGATTCCAAGGCAAGTATAATGATACCACAAGTTTGCACATTCTTCTTTGGTACACATTATAATTTTCCCTCCTGTATCATTTTTGATATGGACCATTTTTACTTACCACACTTTCTTTTAGTATATTTTTTCAATGGATTGATTATTAGTATAAAACCGACAAAGCAATTCAGGTAGAGGAAAATTTGGTTGATTTTCCAACGAGTAATAATGATCGGAAGTAGAGAACCAGAACAGATTTATCATATTCATCCGAACTCGAGTAACTTGAGTCCCATTTCCCTTCGGACATTAATTGATTGGCAGGGTGAGGACCCCAAGATCTAAGAAATTGTGTCCAATTTTACGTCAGATAGTCCGGCGTGTAACACGCGACTAGATCAACTAAAAAAATTCGATAATTTCATTTTCGAGGAGGGTCTCCTTAAGAAAAGGAAAGTAGGGAATATTTCGGATAATACGATAAATTACATGGAGGTGGTACCCATTGATAAACAAATCCTGTGGCAGTATCACGACCACATCCTGGCGGGACATCCGGGATGGAAAAAGACATGTAGGGCGATTACAAATAGGTTTTATTGGAAGTCGGTACGGGAGTCTACCTGGCGCTACGTGGCGGCCTGTCACATATGCGCGTGTACCAAACCATTGAATAATAAAATCGATGTCCCGTTACGTCCTAGAAAACTAACCCAACCATGGGAGGTGGTTAGTGTCGATTCAATGGGGCCTTATCCACGCACAAGTCGGGGTAAGACCAACATCTTAGTAGCCACTGATTGCCATAGTAAGTGGGTCTAAGCGTATCCCTTGGGGGCGGCAACGGCCGTCATAATAACCCAAACTTTGAAAAGAAAGTTTTTCGCAAGATTCGGTTACCCGCGGGTGCTACTAAGCGACAATGGCCCTCAGTTTACCTCAGACGTGTGGTCAAAAGCACTCGATCGATGGTGGGTGGAGGGTTGGACTACCCCATAATACCACCCGAGGGCCAATCCGGTAGAAAGGCGTAATCAGAAACTGAAAAAGGGCCTGCGGGCACGATAATCATCGTTCGTGAGACCAGAAACTTTCTTTGGTTCTGTTTACATTGCGCAACCGGAAGAAAGACAGGACCGGCGTTTCACCGTCAGTTTCGGTGTTTGGACACGAAACTAAAAGTCCGGGAGATTGGGCACTAACCGTGAGGTCCGATAGTACGCCGGCAACATCGAACATCGATACAGGTGCCGATAAATTGAAGGAAAACCGGTGTACGTTTGCCGTCGGGGACCAGGTTTTCGTTAAGGCACACCCACTCTCCAAAGCTGTTCAGGGTATCCACGCGGGGTTTGTCGCGATATTGTCGGGTTCCGTCACACTTAAGGAAAAACTGGGGAAGGGGGTTTTCTGGACAGATCAAAACTCACCATAACATTGTTGTGACGGCTGGTATGACGACCGCCGCGAGTAACGGCGGCGCTTGTCTGCTTTTAACCGTCCAACGAGTCCGTACGACCTCCGCCGACTTCGCTATTTTTTTTGTGCTACACCGGTGACTACATTTTATGTGGACTGGTTAGGTTATATATTATATTAATTGTATTTTAACTTTTGTTGACTTGGGTTCAGTTATCAAATAATATAAGAACCTTCATTATTATTATTATATTTTCTTTATTGAGCCACGTGATAGCTTTTGTTGTGGTACAGACAAACCGGCAAATGTATGCTGTCTTTGAAACCGACCTTCGTCCACGTGCTTCCTTCACCGTGACTGGTCTAGCATAATTCACTCCGGTTATTGCAAATGGTTTCACTTTTTGCTGCACCCGAAAACACGGCAGACTGAACTGCACGTGGCCTGGTGCGGAAACATGAGATACAGAGTCGTATCCGAGATCGAATAATCTTCTGTACAGACGGTATCCAAAATTCACGTTGAAGGGATGCGCATCCGGGTAGTCAATGAGTAACAACGTTAAAAGAATTGTGTTTTCAATGTTTTCACATGAAAACCTTCAGTGCCTTTATTTCTGTATTTCGATTTCATTTTTATATTATCAATTTATAAAAAATAAATATTATTATATGGTTTAGGACGTTTAGGTCGTCTAGACTTTAGTAGTCTAGGTATAGTAATAGTACATAATATAGTACGGACAAATAGCTTTTCGTCGGCGTCACTGTGCCGATACGGCGACTGTCATTTCGAGAATCGAGATAACGCCGCGCGAACTAGACATGGGTGTACATTTTCTTATAGTGAGAGTTTTATCGCCACGCCACCACAAAAATCATAGGCAGCAGCACATGACGAACGGAAAAATAAAATATTACAGCAAAACACAATCTCGCAAAAAGTAAAAAACTTTGAGTAATTTTTGAGTCTAAACACCTATTAAGAAAATGATAGACAAGAACATTTCTGATTCTCAACACTTTAATTATGACTATTATGACATAATATGAGTTATTTTAAACATTTTTTTTTATTTTTTCGGATTTGGGTTTTAGCTATAGCCTACAGCCTAGAGGCTCGACTTGAGACTAAAATGTAAAACCTTCTAGGGGGCTAAAGATAACTGCAGGGGGCTAAGCCCCCCTCCTAGTCCCCCTAGTTACACCGATGCGTGTAAGGCTTCTTAAACACTTTTCTGAAACCCGTTGAACATACCATGACCGGGCTATTGAAGCAGTTCATGTAACCCTTGGAGCCATTTTAAAAACACTTGAGACATTAAGTAATCAAAAATTAAATAAAACTGATATGAAGTCAAAAACATTGCAAAAGGTCTACTAAAATCATCAAATTTATTTGAGTTTATAGTAATTATGTTTATGATGAAGAAAATATTTAATTCTACCTCACCTTTATCAAATTATTTGCAGTCCTCCAAGTTAGATTTTGTCAAAGCAATGAAACTTGTTAAGGAAACTAAAAATGAATTATTCCATTTAAGAAATTTAGGAAGAGAACAACTCCTTGAATGTTTAATAATGAAGCAAAAACTTTCTATGAGAAATTTGAATTAAATGAAAGAAATTAGAAATGGAAACGTGTTAATTTAAAAAGAAAATGGATGGCTAATTGTCAAATGATGAAAGATCAAATTCAACCGAAGACAATTTTGTAAGTGAAGTTTATAATAATACACTTGATAAAACAATCATGATGATTGATAAACGGTATTCTAATGCTGAATATATTCTAAAAAGTTTGACATTTTTTTATTCTGACCCTAGGATATTTTTAAAAAATAACCACAGTGAATGAAGAAAATTTAAATGTTGAATTTGAAATACTTAATAACTATTTTGATGAGCTAAATAAAAAAATGTTGATTTAAATATATCCAAATTGTTTATAAGTTCCCAAGATACAGTAGATACAGAAAATAGTAATGAAGATATCCAAACAGAAAATATCGAAAAAATCAAAAAGTCAAATTTTAAAATGGTCCAAATCTTAAAACTGTCATGGAAGTTTAATCTGGAATCAGCATTTTCAAACTTATATACAGTGTATAAAGCAATATGTACACTTAACTCCTCCGACTTCAGCTACAGCCGAAAAAACGTTTTCAAAACTCAAATTAATAAAAACTAAACATAGGTCTATCTTTCTATCCTATCTTTTCTCCCAATCGCTTCGACTTACGCACAGAAAGCCTTTTTTACTTTTCCGAAGTACTTTTTTGTAGATTAATTATACAACCGATGAAAATTCAAAACATTCGAATAATGATAAACGATAACGTGATAACAACGTGGCGGCAGCCACCAAAAAAAAAAAAAGGAAAAAAGATAATTCGGAATATGGATATGGAACTGTGTTCATTCCGCATGGTATCATATGAACCGTTCCAATCGCCCTACCTGAATATTCGAATATAGGTAGGATGTGCGTGTTATTTAAATATGGAACAGCGATATAGAATCTCTGAGAAACGCGATTTCGAAAAACGGTGTTAATAGTCGGTAAAGAGCGTGTTTATAAGGGATCCGAACTGTAATTTTAACGGTGAAATAAGATGAAAGTCAGGTAATGTGGAAATGGGTCTCTCTGGGATGGGGTCACGTGACGTTCACGTTTTAAAATATGACTAGACTTCGTCTAGCTGGGGCTGTGCCCCAGACCCCCCCCCTCCGACACGGGTGTTTATCATCTCCCCTACGGAGGGAAGACGGGTCACAGATGGTGTATGTTTGTCATCGCGCCTACGGCGCGAAGACGGATCACAGGAAGTCCGGTTATTTGACGTCTGTCGTTCAGTCCCAGTTTGAAAATCACAAATTTAGTACCTATTTAAGTTTTAATGTCTAGCCGTTGGTCTATTCATGTGGAATTAATAGGCGTTAAGTACATTAAAATTCAAAAGAAACCACTGTCTAGCGAGTAGGTCGTTCAGGTTGTCGAACCCTGTCACTGTGGCCCATGCGTATGTCCGGTTCTTTAGTCAATGTCAAAATTAGGGGGTATAGAAATAGAAGTAGTAGTGTCTAGCTGTAAGTCGTTTAGGTTGCAAATCGATAGTTGTTAATGCCATATACTGAAATATATGAATAATTTTCTTTTAACAGACATTATAAATATTATAAATACTATTACAGTTAATGATATTAATAATACACCCAACAGATATTGCATTTAAATAACATCTATCGGAATGAATCATTAAGTCTAGCTTGAAGACAGTTATTTGTTATATATACTTGTTGTATATTATAAAATTAACCCAATATAATAAACTCACAATGAACCAATAATACAAATTGAATGTAATACTCCCTATATCTTATTGCTAATACATATTATTATGTTATATACACATCTATATTAAAATATAATTATTCTATTCAAATTAGAATGTAAAATGTATCAATGCATGAATAGCAGAAGAAATTTAATTTAAGTATATAACACACTTATATGAATTTTGCATACAAATAATAGTTAAGTAAGTAATAGTTTGAAAATATATATCAATCCAACCATTACTGTATTGTAAAAAAATTAAACAAATTAAATGACTTTATCTACTACTAATAATACTAACTAATCAATACTTAAAACTATTAATTAAATTAAAATTCTTATAAAATATAATTTAACTATACTCTGTCCAGCGAGAGAACGCACCGAATAGCGCATGTAGACTGATTACCAAGCGACCGTCAAAATCTTATTTCCCCTTCCTCAACGTTCCGAAGGCGACCGATCGACAAGATTCAGTTAACTTCGATAATCAACAACTTGTTGATTATTGACGACCGGCGCCCGTACGTGATTTCATAGATTAGAAATACTATCAATAATAAAATATACCTCTATTGATATATACTCGTAAATATGCCGTATTATTACGTATTTACGTGTTATTTCTTTTCCATTTTTCGTATCAATTTTTTAATATTTATATGTAATACAATTTACAATTAATTATTTAAATAATTAATATAATACTTTCCATATTCCTTTTTTGAATGGTTAATTTTTTCAATACCCAACATTAACTTTTTTTAAATAAAATACAAATTTACAACAATAAAACATTTTATATTAAATAATTTTTAAAATATTTTATATACATTATTTTATTACATGATTTGTTATTCTAAAGTCTCATACCATAGATTATCTGAATCATCAGAATCAGATATGTCACCAGTGATGGTTAATACATAAGGCTGTGAATTGTCATCATCCATCACATCTTCGACGGTTAAGTCCACGCTCCAGAACCTGTTTTCCTCTTTGATCGTATGTAAAACAAAGTTCTTCCACATTTATGGAGTGCACTGATTGACGCCATAAATTAAAAGTTTCTTGGCATCCGGTTGTTTGAATGTAGAATTGTTTGTCTTCACATACCTTTTTACAGACGACCACGCAAGTTCAATTGCATTTAACTCACAATGATACGGTGGCGTCCGTAATATAGTCATATTTTTTGACTTAACGAATTCATCAACTACATATTTTTGATAGTTAGGTTTCATTTCTCTAACCATATCCATTAGCAGTAATTTGTTAATTGGCTTTACAAACTCTCGACCCTTTTCTTCCAGCTACTTTTCAATGTCCGCCTTCCTCCATTCTGTTGGGCATCATTTCATTTTCACTGAGTGAAATGGCGCATTGTCCATTACTATTACTGAATTACTTTTCAGTAATGGAATTATGCCTTTTAACCAGTCGAAAAAAACCTCTCCGTTCATTTCATCGTGGTAATTAGATGAACCTTTTTTCGACTCAAACTTAAATAACCCACCATCCACGAAACCCTCCTCTGACCCAATATGTACAACAATTAAACGTTTACCTTTACCTGTAGGATTAGGTGGGCCAGTTGAAAGACCACGTACAAAGGTATCTCTGTGTGAGGTAAAAGTATTGTCCTGCCATATTCTATTGTTGCAGTCTCCTGCATTGACCCAGGTCTCGTCTACCCAGGTAGTAGATCGTCCTTCCTTGGGCCCGGTATTTACGAATGTCCTCAATATATTTCGAACGCCATAAAACTATTTCATCTTTTTCGATGAGGGCATTGTTGCGAGCACGTTTAACAAACACGAAATTCAGGTCCCTTACCAATAAATGCAAAGTGGACCTTTTGAATGTTGGCAAATCTGGGTCTTCATTAACAGCCACTAATATTTTGTCCAGAGTTGGTATCTCTTTCTTGAACCAAAAACCATGTATTTTTCTTCGTATCGCATTACGTTCAAAATCATCCACTTTTTCTTTAAATGTTGCCCGAATTTTAGTTTTATTTGGTGAACTTACCGTTTTCGTGGTTTTATATTCGGCAATAGTTGTTTGGATGGTTCTTTGGCCAATGCCCAATTCTTTTGAATGTAGTATCACAATTTCTTTTATTTTCAACGTTGGTTGTTGTGCCATTTTCGTTTTGTATAAATTTATGATAAGTACTTTTTGACGACTACCGACGAACTGAAAAATAAGAAACAAATTTAAAATTACGAAATATACATATTGTTTGCGCCGATGCGTTCCGGGCAGCCGTGGCGGCGCCAATTTAAATTTATTGTGATTATTATAAAGTTGACGACGGCGCAGCCTTATCTGTCCGTGTGTTACCTGTCCCCTTGTGTTTAGTGTTATTTTGTATTTATATTCTTGTATTTTTCCAATTAATGGCTCTTTGTAATTGTTAAATATGTAATAATCGTATTTATATTATTTTATCGTGTTATTCGTTGTTCGCAATTGTTGTAATATATTTATATTTTCTTGTCTGTCGTTCGTTGGTCGCCTAAAGTGCACCATCTTTTTTTGTGTTTGTTAATATAATAACATATTTCTTTTTTTTAATCGTCGGTCGCTATTACAGCACCACGTTAACTAATTTATTAGTGTCGATCTTGATTGAATCAATCACCTGTTTTTTGTATTAGTCGTTTTTTTTTCTGATACCTATTCTTTATTGTGTGTATCCCATTGCAGTGCAATTACAATTATTATTATTATTATTATTATTATTCACTCAACAATAAAGTGTTTCTGGTTGCCAACATCCACGTGAGTTTTTTTTTTTGTTTTTAAATATATATCTATCTGTGTTGTTGTCCTCGTCAACCTGGTCGAGCGGTACCATCGCCGCCTATGAGACAGCAGTACATAATTCATCGGTGAATCATCAATCGCCCGAGATCGGGATTAGTGCCCGTTGTCCTGTGGTTGCAGCGCGTAAGACCGCCAGCATCCGGCGTGGTGTGTGCGAGGCCGCCCAGGTCGTCTAGATCTCCAAACCATTAGTTACCATCCCCGTCTACTCGTCACGTATGTTAAATTAGTTCGTAAATGTGTTTTTTGATTGTTTAGTGTTAAGTATATTCCGAATTTATGTGAATTCTGTGATCATTGCACAACTCTTACCTGATCATAGAGACTCCCCCCGTTAATTAGACTGCCACCTCTGACTTCCTAGTGAATTATTGTTTCCATCCGTAAATCTATTGTTGTCATGTGTTCCTCGCCATTGTCGTCATTAATGGTGCCGCCCAACTTGAACGCATTCAATTGCATACATCAATAAATTGACGGCGGTATATTGATTTGCATACCCTTCACATTTATGGCGTATAACTTTGGTTGCCTACCACACCCCAATTTAAGGGGAAATTATTATTTTTTATTATATTTGTATTTAAAATCGTTATTGCAACTGGTCCCTCGAATGTATATTTATTATCCCTAACATTTTTTGGTCCCTCGAACCGGATTGTTTAATAAAAACCGTGATCTTAAATTTTTCAGATCATTGTTCCTCCTCTGTTGCTATTTTCACGAATCAATCGTATCAATTCGATTTTTTTTTGTTTTGTTATTCGAAATTTGGTATCTACATCTTTAACTGTATAGCTGTTTACCATTTCTACATCGTTTATTATTATTTTGTTATTATTATTATATTTGAAAACGTCAAACGATGACTTCATCAACTACTTATGAAGATGCTCACGCTTATATTTTACGTGGTATTCGTAAGGCGAAAACTTTCGTTCAAGCGTCCATTGATTACAAAGACGATCGTACTAATTCTGCCAAACGAGCAAAAATTTCTAAAATGCTTCTTGAGCTTTCCCCCCTCCGTCGCTCAATTGAAGATGATATCCAACGACTGGAATCAGCGGTAAGCTCCAAAACGGCACCTGCAGAAGTTACTGACAATACTGTTAGTCAAAAACTTGTTGAGGAATTTGATTTTTATTATTATGAATTAGCAGCTTTCGCAGACGTTTACAAATTTTCAACGTCAGTTTCCATGGACACTAACGCTACTTCAATATCAAATCAATCTCAAACTTCATTTAAAAAGTCGGCTTTTCAATTACCAAAGCGAAAATTTCCTACTTTCTCTGGTGTCATGACTGAATGGTAAGGCATTGAGGATTTGCTTAACTCTATACTGTCCCATGCCCCAGAGTTACCAGATGTTGAACGGTTTGAATATTTAAAGACTTCGTTATCAGGGGAAGCACTCTCATTAATTTCTCATCTTTCTCTCACGGCTGTGAATTATGCGAGTGCCTGGACTATTTTAAGTGACCGATATGGCAATAAACGGGACTTAGCTCGTATCCACCTCGACGCCCTGTTGGCTACTCAATGTGTAAAGTCCAATGTCGCTACATCTATTAAAACTCAAATAAATACAATTCTGGAACACACTGCTGCCTTGGATAACCTTGGTTTTGTTACTCGTCAGTGGAGTCCGCTCCTAGTACATATTGTTGAAAAACACTTGAATTATGAATTACGTGCTCGTTGGGAATTAAATGTTGGAGATAATCAATACCCACAAATTGTTGAATTTTTTAATTTTTTGCGTAGTCATTTGCGATCTGCAGAAATTTACTCAGGGTCCTCCTCAGTCGATAAGTCTAACAATGCTTCAAAACCTCCAAAATCTTATAAACAGTCATTTTTCAAACCTCGTTCATCAGGAACGTCAACAGTCCTGGCTACGTCGACCAGTAACTCATCCGTAAAGCAGCATTGTCAATTATGTAATTCTCCTCATCCAATTCGCCAATGTAAATTATTTACAGAAAAGACTCCAAATGAACGTTTTCTCATGGCAAAAACTCATCGTTTGTGTATAAATTTTCTTAGTTCAGGTCACTCTTCACCATCTTGTACATAAAAATACAGATGTCAAACATGTAAACGATCTCATCACACGCTATTGCATTTTGACTCAACTACTACTCCTTCAATGACTTCAGTACCTACGACTTCATCTGCTGTCCCTTATACTACCACTTGCCTTGTTCGAGGGCAGCCTCAGAGAGTCGTTTTGTTGTCTACAACCGTTGTTGATGTTTATGCTACTGACAGACGTCGCCATGTATTAAGAGCACTATTAGATTGTGGTTCACAAGCAAGTTTTATCACTGATAAAGCCGTTTGTGCCTTAATGCTACCTCGATACCACTCTCCTGTTAGCGTTACTACGTTTGCTAGTACAGCATCGACATTTGTTCGTGGTAAATGTAGTATAAAGATTGTTCCAGTGGGTTTGCAATCACCGTCGTTTTGCCTTGATATATCAATAGTTCCACAGATCACTGGCTCAACTCTTCAATTATCGGTTCCTTCTAAATCTTGGAATCATATTTAACATTTATCGTTGGCAGACCCTTCGTACAACACGCCTGGGCCAGTTGACCTGCTTATAGGTGTCGACCTCTTGCCTTCGATTTACCTTGACGGTATGCACAAGTGTAAAACTGGTGAACCTCTAGCTATGAACAGTTTTCGGTTGGTTACTCATCGGACCAACAGAGCCTTGCGAACAGTCGTCTATTACGTCGTTATACTAGAGCATCTCCGAGCCCCTTAACTCAGTCATTAAACAATTCTGGTAACTCGAAGAATTGCCTACCGTCTGTCATTTGAGTCCTGATGACAGTGCTGCGGAGAAAATATACCAGTCAACTACAACTCGGTTAAGCTCTGGACGATTTGTCGTCACTCTTCCTTTTCAAAAACCTCTCCCTCTGCTTGGTGACTCTAAAACGCTAGCTCTTCAACGGTTTAAGGCCCTCGAGTTCAGGTTGAACCGATATAGGTGTGTCTTGGTCACGATATCAGTCCGAATTACACTTGATCGAGAACATATCCATTCCTCGACGTATTACCCATGACAACATAATTACGATACAGCTTCACGCCTTCTCTGATAGGTCAGAGAAAGGATACGCTGCAGCAGTTTATATTCGTGTCGAAACTACTACGGTTATACATTGCCAACTTGTAACGGGCAAGTCAAAAGTTGCCCCACTCAAGAAATCCACTATTCCTCGACTGGAATTATGTGGAGCTCTACTTGCTTGCAAAACTTTTAAACTTTGTAAAGATAACAAACAACGAACGTCTAACCATTAATGAAATGTATGCTTGGACTGACTCTACAACTGCATTAGCCTGGATCCAATCTGCACCACATCGTTGGGCCACCTTTGTGGCCAACCGTACTAGTCAGATCCAAGATCTTACACCTTCATCAATTTGGCATTACGTCCCCACTCACGTTAACCCGGTCGATTACGCATCTCGTAGGTTATTCCCCTCAGAACTTGTTGACCATACTCTCTGGTGGACTGGCCCGCCATTCTTAAAGGATTCTCCTGAAAAATGGCCAACTTTACCTGTGTCTCGAGTCCAAGATCATGAAACCTTGACTCATTCCGAAGCAAAGAAAACTACTGTACTTCTCGTTCGTGTTGAAGTATCAATTATGAAACTGCTCACTCGGTTTTCTTCATTGGAAAAAATTCTTCGGATTGTCTCGTATAGTTACCGATTTTCCGGTTTTCGTCCGTCAACTGCTACAACTGTAATTATTAGCGTGGACGAATTTTCACACTCACTCCAAGCTCTTATCCGTTGTGTTCAACAAGATACATTTCGTGATGATTTATCCCGTCTGAAAAAGGGTATTCTTTGTTCAAAAGCCATCCGTCACTTAGATCCATTCATTGATAACATGGGATTACTCAGAGTGGGTGGTCGTCTTGACAATGCCGAAATACCGTATACCTATAAGCACCCAATCTTGTTGCCAGCACGACAAAGGCTTACAGAACTACTTATTGACCATCATCATATTCGATTGAAGCATCCAGGTGCTAATTCACTACAATCCATCTTGCAAAGAGAGTTATGGATATTGTCAGCTCGAAAATCAATTCGTTCTTGGCTGCGACAATGTATTTCTTGTTTTCGCACGCGACCCCGGAATGTGCAACCTAAAATGTCTAGTCTTCCTAATTACCGTGTTCAGCAGATCAAACCGTTTGCCAGTACTGGAGTCGATTTTGCCGGATCCGTGACATTGAGAGGAAACCAAGGACGCCGAAGCGCTCCTACATTGTTAATGAAAATGAATTTCAATTAAGTACGTGTCTGGACACCATAGAGGCCGCAAGTCAATTCCGCGCACCGTATTTCTTAGCTCCCGATAGCAGTAATTAAAGCAGCGATCGCGACACAATTACCTGGCAATGTATAAACATTATTACAATTATAATACAGTCCAAAGTGCCCTATCTCATTATAACATTCCGTATAGCAATCAAAATCCACCGCCCACGGGCGATAAGCCTAGCAGACTAATTAAGTAAGTACTGCAAATAACGTACAGCCAAAATGAATCCATCTACAACTACGCAAAATCGAAAAATAAAAAATAAAACTGAAAACCAAAAGGTCCCACCTCTCATCATTCATAGAAATAGACTACACTCCGAAAATGACCAAGATTCATCTTCCCCTAACTCTGACACAGAGTTCAGGTCACCTATTAAAACAATTAAAAACAAAAACAAACTAGCCTAAATTACATTCTTCACATCACCAAATCGCTACGCATGATTAGAAATCTCCCAAACATACGAAACTCAAACTTATATTGATAAACCACAACAACAAAATATGGAAACAGAAAATACCAATTACATTATCAATGAAAAAATACTACTCGTATTTATTATTAACATACTAGATTTCATAAAACTCCGAGAGGAAATCTCTCCAAAATTACATAATGATTTCATTGCAACAAATAAAAATAACAAAATAAAAATCAATGTTGAGACAATCGACGACTTTCGTGCGATCACAAAATTCTTAGAAGAAAAAAAATACGAATACTACACGTGTAGGCTCAAAAGCGAAAAGGACATCTCTGCCGTAATCCGAAACCTACCAATGTCAATCACCGAATCGGAAATTTTTAACGACTCAATAACTTAAAATATCCAATAAAATCAGTCACAAAATTAACAAATAAAAATAAACTCCCACTTCCTCTAGCAGCCATACAACTGGCGAGAACGGAAGAATCAAATAAGATATTTGAACTCAAAAGATTCTTAAATTGTATAATCACTATAGAGCCACGACGCAAAACCAACGACCAACCACAATGTACCAACTGTCAAAGATACGGACACATAAGCAAATCATGCAACTTAAACCCACGCTGTGTAAAATGCGATGGAAAACATATTAGATATCACGCTAATCTCAAACTTCCCCACAAACCTATACCACAAGTATTGAACGAGCTCAATTCAGAACATGTCCCGGTACTAACTACCCTAAGCACACAAACTGTATCCAACCCTTTCGACCCAAAGCTAATAAACAGGCCAATAAAATGGGAAATCTTCAGAGAAAATATTGATATAATCTTAAAACCAAACAGAAAATATTCAAACACAAACGATATAAACTTGGGCATAACACACCTTACAGAACCCATCAAATCAACAATAGACCTAGCTCTAGCCCCACCAACTCACAAAAAAGTTCATAATTATAACACACCAATACCATCGCACATACAAAACCTAATAAAAGAAAAACACAAGGCATGAAGAATTTGGCAAACACATTGATTACCAGCAGTCAAAAAACGATTAAACCAACTAACAAGAAGAGTAAAATAGGAACTAGATAATTTGAGATATAATTCTTACAAAGCATATGTATCAAAAATAAATCCAATTGACTCAAGTTTATGGATAGCTACTAAAAGAATCACTAAACAGCGTGAAACAATTCTTCTACTAAAAATTTGTCCAGCTAAATATGAAACTAACATCGAAAAATGTGAAATCGTTGCTCAGCATTTTAAAAACTGTTTTACAACAGATGAAAACATTACAAACCAAAATGTAATAACAAACCTCGAACAAAGAAACAAAGAAGATCAACCAGTACTCAATTCTATTAGCCCATGTACCCCTAAGGAACTACAGCAAATAATAAATAAATTAGTTAATAAAAAAAGCCCGGGAAACGATCTAATAACTAATAAAATACTCAAAAATCTCACGTCAAAATCACTATCATACACAGATAGTCTCATGAATTCCTCTATGATTCTAGGTTACTTTCCAGACACATGGAAAATCGCAATTATTATCCTAATACATAAACCCGGAAAACCAAATAGTTTACCCGAAAGTTATAGGCCTATAAGTCTACTCCCAACCCTCTCAAAACTCTTTGAAAGAATATTGCTGCACAGAATTAAACCGTTCTTAAAAATTATACCTCTACATCAATTTGGTTTCAAACCATTACATTCGACAACCCACCAACTACTACGGCTCTCTGAAATAATAGTAAACGGTTATGAAAATAAAAAATTTACCACGACCGCGACAGCGTTCTTAGATATATCCCAGGCCTTTGACAAGGTTTGGCACCATGGGTTTATCTCAAAAATAAAAACCTTAAACCTACCAACAAACCTTAACAGCATACTCTTGTCATTCATAACGAATCGTAACTTCCTTGTCAGAATAGGAACTGTCATATCACAAATAAATAGAATAAAGGCAGGTGTTCCTCAAGGATCAGTGCTAGGACCAACATTATTTAACATCTACTGCCACGATATACCAACCCCACAACACTGACAATTAGCAATTTTCGCAAACGACACAGCAATAATAACACAAAACCAAATCATAGAATCCTCAATAAGAGACCTACAAAATTCCCTTGATGAACTATCCCTATGGTTCTCAAAATGGAAATTAATACTAAAACCAACCAAAAGTGAAGCAAAAATATTCATACTAAGAAAATACACAAATCCAACTTTACTACAAATTAACAACCAGGAAATCAAATGGAACAACAAAAATAACTCAATAAAATATCTGGGGCTGGACCTCGATGAAAAATTAAGCTGGAAAATAAACATTAACAAAAAACTAAACCAAGGGTACACTAGGCTGCGAATACTATACTCTTTATTTAACCATAGCTCAAACATACAGATGAAATGCTCTCTACTCCTATACACAGCAATAATAAGACCATTAGTAATTTACGCATGCCCTGTTTGGGCCGCTGCCTCAAAATCATAAATTAATAAATTACAAAACCTTCAAAATAAATTTTTAAGAATAGCCCTAAAAGCTCCATGGTTCATGAAAAACAAACAAATACACAATGATACAGGCATACTACTTCTATCTACCTGGATAACACAACAATTCAAAAATTTCCACGAAAATCTTCACAAAGATGACGGAGCACTCCACTACAAAATTGGCAGAAGATCCGCCAAACTAAGACTCAAACCTCGGCTACCACAGGATATCCTACTAGAACCCAAAGAAGACATTTCAATTTCTTCAGATTCTGACCTAGACTTAAAGCTAAACAAAATTAAAATATCATTGTAACTATGTAAATATTGTCAAAACATAATTTTGTAATCATACCTACTTGTAATTTGTAAATAGCATTGTAAAAATACCTGGTGTATTGACACAATTATATTAATAAATAAAAAATAAAAATTTCAATTAGAAATGTGGTATTATGTACACCATGTCATCGTGGTGATTTCTACAGGTTATTTTGTCGGAATAAATAAGGCGAAACGGCCAGGGACTCTGGAAATGAGTGTTTTTCGACGGAGGTCACGTGATCTTATTGTTTTATAGAAGTGGACTAGACTTCGTCTAGTTGGGGCTGCGCCCCAAACCCACCCCTTAAAACTATTAATTAAATTAAATAAAATTCGTATAAAATATTATTTAACTAATTCAGTAACTGTTTACTGAACAGGAGTATTCAATTTACTGAAAGTGCAACTCAAATATAATGTTAAACTGAGATTAACATGAAAGTAATGCACATCAATGATCAATGATGAGAATAATAGAAAAAGCAAACTACCAAAAAATAATATATACAAATACAAAAGAACATAAAAAAAAAAAAAAAAATTTAAAATAAATTATTTTAAAGAACATTGTAATGTAGTAGATATAACACATTTACAGTTAACCAATAATACCATAGAGTATATTAATAAATATCATATACATATAATAATAATAAGGAAATAATAAGTACTGCATACTATATACCATACAATTGTAAAATGTCATAAAACTGTATCAATAGTACTGGGTACACATCAAATGCAACATTGTAAAGGAGGTCTAGATATTTGTCATTCAGAGTCCCAGCTTTAAAATTGCCAAGACGGTAATCATCACTATGCCCTGTTGTTCTGTTATCTATGTCGAAATCTGGAAGGTCAAAATATAAGTGTTTAGCAGTTTAGGGTATAAATAGATAAACGTTAACACTGTATATACTTACTCTTAGTATGTAGTTGATTGTAGGGTAAATGAATTTAAATTAGAAATGTGGTATTGTGCTAATCAAATGGCACACCATGTCACAGTGGTGAATGCATATACAGGTTCTTGTATCCGTGTTAAGATTGGTAAGATCGAATGATTTTTTAATAGACTCATGTCTAGCTGTCAGTACAACGCTTTTAATGTTCGTTGAGTGCCTTCAGGTGCAGGTGAATAGTGCTGTAATGGGATTAAGTTAGTAATGTAGGAAAATCTGTTAGGTGTATTTCTGTTTAACATTAGTTACGAATACATTTGCAATGCATTCGCATCCAGAGAGAACCACGTGGAGGTTGTTAAACTTTCTCTCCATACACTTATTCACGTCCACAAAGGACTATGGCCACAAAGGCTTTGGACCACAGAGGTCAAGGGTCACAAAGTCCCAAGTGTAAGAAATAAAATACACATTACCACCAACATATGGTGTAAGTAGCATTATATTGTAAGTCAACAGGGGTGAACGCAAGGAGGTATCCCATCCCTCCCTTAAGAAAAAAATAATAATTATATTAAAAATAAAAAATTAAAATTATCCATAATCCCCAACACAAAATTTATTTACCGCGTTCACCCGTGCTGCTCAATGAAAAAAAAATAAAAATGAATATGTATGCGATTACAAAACCTCGGAATATACGATATTCTTAGTTATGAATCGCCCGTGGTCGTCACCGTACATACCCACTTTGATCGATTGCGAGTCCCTGACTCATGAGAACGCAACGTACAGTTGCCCATGCGTGAACACGGGTGACGGCAGAAGTAAACCCACTCGATCAAACGTCTGTCCCTGTGATTTGTTTATCGTCATTGCAAACGACAACCTTACCGGGAATTGAACTCGTCGCATTGTGAACGGCAGATCGTCGTCCTCACCGGAAGATAACGGTATCTTGGGAATGACGATGTCATCCTGCGTGTCACCATCAGCAGACAGCAGTCTTGCTTTGAAGTTGTGCCGTCGCAGTTCGGTGACCACTAATCTCGTCCCGTTGCACAGTCGTCTTGTGTGATCGAGATTCCGTAGCAGCATGACCACGGAACCAACGACCAGCGTCAATCTGTACGAAGGCAGCCCGTTCGGTTCCAGCGAGTTGAGAAATTCTGTCGAATAATTGGTTGTTTCGTCGACGTCATCGACCACAACCGTCTCAATTGCGATATAGGACCTGATGTCACCCAAGTATCGTTGCAGCACCGTGTAGTTGACCCGTGCACAATCCTCGTTCTTGGGATATAGAATAATTCTCTGAGCAAAGATGTCGACGTTAGCCAACAACATATGCTGCAGATAAACAAAATCAATGAGATTATCAACGTTACATACCATGTTCGCGGGAATATCAACGGTGGCCGGTATCCCATCGACCGTAGGTAGTTCGCCGTTACCGAGCTGTAGCAGCCAGGCAGCGAATTCCGCGTCATTGTTCGCACGCATGTTTCGCGTGAGCGTGAAACGCTCAAATTGGTTCCACACGTAGTCAGACTTGATCGAAGTCAAGTCGATCGCGGCCCTCGTTCCTCTGCGAACGACGGGCAATATCTGTCTGAAGTCACCTACGAACAGAATTGTCTCACCACCGAACGGTAAATCCGATTTCATGATGTCCTTGAGCAATCGATCGACCACGGTGAGTTCCCGGAGACATGAGAACCTCGTCCCATACGATGAGCGACGCATCTCGTATTCTGGCCGCGCGCTGAGATTGCATAGTGATGGACGACGTAGAATTCTCGTCCAGTTTCCCGAACGGCAAACCGAACGTCGAATGTACAGTCGTGCCACCGTCCATGAGCGACGCTGCGATACCGGTGAACGCCACACACAACACATGTCTGCCGGCGGAGCGAAGTGACGCGATAAGGCACCCGTACACCGTCGTTTTCCTAATTCCTCCGGGTCCATTTCGTTCACTTGTGCAGCTGGCAGATTATACCGCCGCAGATCGTTCCTAGGGTCTGCGACAAAGTGCATGGTGACTCTTCTTGGTTGTACCATAGGATTGTCAGCCGCCATTTGTTGCTCCTGAAATCACACTGCTCTCATGTTACTGTAATGAATAAAAAACCTAATTAATCCTTATTATAATAATAATATATTAATATGCACGAGTGAATCCTATACTCAAGTTAAAATAATATATGAAATTAAATATATATATATGTACTAAAAAAAAAAAAAAAATTGAAATCCGAATAACTTGATCATGGCTCTGGTATTTGCAGATGAACCAATGTAATATGAGTTGTGATCCGGTTTTAAGTAACAACTATCAATATTAAAATAATGTTTGTTAACAAAATTTAGAAATTGTACATTAGCGTTGGTGAATTAAATAGATAATAAATTATTATAAGTCAATAATATTACTTTAAATTGAAAACCTAATCACTGGAGTATTCCATATATAAGATCAGAATTTGTACAGAAATCATTGGAGAAGTTTAATTGTTAACCATTGTAATACTAAATTATATATTGTGCATAAATCACTTAATAAAAATAATAATTGAAATCTTAAAATTAATATTATAATAATACTATACTATGTGCACAATATTATAAAAAATGCACTGTTGCAAATAGTGAACACCAAAATTAAAATATATGTGTAAAAATAATTTTACATGTACCTATTATTAAAAATAAAATTCAAAGAATTTAACCATGTTTCAGTTATTTCCTACAGGATCAAATTGAATGTGAAAAATGTATATATATGGTTCATATAGCACTGCATATATTCCTATTAAATACATGGCGTATTCAATGTGAATTTTCAAAAATTACACTCTCAGTGGTAGGTTACCATAAATGATACAAAACTAATAATGTATTGGTAGTACTTAAGTAAGTGGTCTTAATATTACCTAAATGCCTGTGCAAATGGATTGATATGGCGTAACATTGTATCCAAGTCTGTTATCAACCTCTCAGAAAGTAGGTCTGGCTGCTGTTGCATGCGAATCTGGTTTGCCTCCCCAGACTCCACGAAATACAACTCACATCTTGGCTGTCTCAAGTCGTTATTGACTACGTCATTTGTAATCCTGCGGTACACCTGCCCATGTACAGTGAACACTCTTGGTCCCCGACCTGGCAAACGTCTTTGGTTTAGGTCAGTGGAGAATGCAGCAAATGCCAGAGTGTTGTTGTACCGACGAATATTCCCTCGGTATTCTCTTGCAACCTGTGAATCATCAACTAACAAACACATTAATAGTTCCGGTGCTTGTTGCAATAATCTGGGTCCCATAGTTATCCTCATTTGATCATTATTGCAGCGCAATGCAAAATGACCCCGTGACGTACGTTCGGTTAAAAAATGACGGGCTTGACAGTGTGTGCATATTACATTCAAAGCCCCGATATAGTTTTGTTCTGGTAGTGGGTTCCGAACAGCAGCTGGACGGTCTATCAACGGCACACGGTCTCTTGGCAGTTCGACTGGTACATTCGGGGGAATTTGCTCAAACTGAAAAATCAAATATATTATCAACAGTTTCCATTAAATCAAATTCTGCTTGCGCATCAGCGGGTAGAAGATCGATGATCTCAACCTCTCCGGGCAATAGTTGTCCATCTAAGTTGCCTCAGTCCATTTCAAGTTCGATAACTTCGACCTGGTTGCTCATATCCATCTGGGCTTCCACATCGTCCAATTCATCCATTTGGACAACGACGACCTCCACGTCATCTCCTCCATCGACCTCTTCCTCTAGAACGTATGGATGAACTTCTTGCGGTACCGGTAGCTGTTCGGGAAACTATAGAATCATAATAGTATGTATGAAAGTATAATATATATATATATGAGTTTTTGGTTAATTATTCTTACTGTGTATTATTTAATTGGTAAACATGATTTGATAAACATTTAACCAACATAAAAATAACGATCATTGTTATATTTAAGTTATTTTAGAAAGTATAAAACCAAAAATTAAAAAGTATGTATGACAAAAAAAATAAATAAATAAAATTAAATAGAATTGATAAATTGGATGATGTTAAATATAATTGTAGATCATAACATTTCCATAAACCATAATAAAAAATAGAAGAAATACATTTATGTATAAGTTGTTGGTGGATTCACTGTAAACTTGTGTAAATGACATCAAGCTATTTAATATAAAGAATAAACAATATATATATATATATATATATATATATATATATATATATATATTAATATGTTAATGCCTGTATTATAACTAAAGACCGGATTTAATTGATATTGCAACTTTTTTTGTAGTTAAGATAAATCAAATCTGATCAAATATGTACACGATTTGTATTAATTACTGTCTTTCTGTTAAATTTTATGTTGCAATTTATTGCA